>SEYY01022570.1:132500-140000 GCA_009176605.1 Armadillidium nasatum
TATATATATATATATATATATATATATATATATATATATATATATATATATGAGAACCATTTTAAAAGACAGAGGAAACTTTTAATTATAGACGATCTTTTTGAAGGAAATTTGAAGAAAAAGTTATTAAAATTTTCCCACTTTAATTACCCTAAAGATGGGGGGAAAATATTGATTGATTAAAATTTCCCCCTAAAGTCAGATTTATCAGTTATAATTCTGTGGGAAATGTCTATTGTTCTATCTCTCTCTTCATCTCTTTATCTCTCTCTCTCTCTCTCTCTCTCTCTCTCTCTCTCTCTCTCTCTCTCTCTCTCTCTTCATTCTCTCTCTCTTCATCCAATATGTATATGTCTTTGTTGTTTGTTATTTTTCATTTTTTTTTTACTCCATCTATTTCTGAGTGTAGTTTTTTCCTAGCTTTTTCAATTCTTTGCTTTTCATTTTTCCTTCTCTATCTATTTATCTATCTATCTTTGATCCTGCTTTCTCATCTCTCTCCGCCACTCGCTCTCTTCTTACTTTTACAAATTGGCAATTATATTTCAATTTCCACAACTTTTGAAAAAATAAGATTAAAATTTATTATAATTATTAAATTGATAATTATTTCAAATATATTCAATATATATATATATATATATATATATATATATATATATATATATATATATATATATATATATATATATATATATATATATATATATATATATATATATATATATATATATATATATATAATATATATGTAAATATATATATATATATATATATATATATATATATATATATATATATATATATATATATATATATATATATATATATATATATATATATATATATATATATATATATATATATATATATATATATATATATATATAGGGCTAAATTTTTCCCCTTCAATCCTCACTGACAACACAGACGGCAATTTCAGAGAAAATCTGAGCGTTCTGATACTTTACGATCCACCCTTTATGCATACCTACCTACATCGTCTCCTTGTTTTGTCTGGAAATAATGGAGATGAGTGAGAGAGTTTCATTCAAAGATTTTCCTTAACCTTCTAATTTGACGCAGGCCCTTCTGATGGTGGGATTAATGCTACGAAGATGCTGCTAGTTTGTGCTTGTGCAATCTTTCATTTTTTGCTAGGTCTGCAACATTCGTGGTCAATATTCTAATATTCACTGTGTTAAGAATCACTTTTCTAAACATCATCTACTTTCAAAAGAGATTCTAGACTGTGTGTGTGATCTGATAGTAACACCTATTCTATATTTCAGTGTCATCGTAAGGATGATGTTACTTATTTGTACCAAACGATGATGTCTGTTTTCCTGTTGTTATTTTCTGGTTTTCCAGATTTTGAACCTTATCGCATTACCTCCCTCACCAATGTACAAATTAATTCATCTTTTTTTTATATTATATTTATCTGTAAATCTACAGACTACTCTGTTAATGTATAAAGTTGAAGATAGAACCCACTCACTCTTCACCTTTCATTGAAAAGAATAATGTTTGGTGATTTCAATGTACAACAACGTCAATGGCTTGCCTCTCTTTGGGGAGAAAGAACTATTAAACTTACCTACAACTTCTTTATAAGAATTAGTGCAATTATCTACTCATATATTTAAGTATCATGGTGATGTATCTAAAATTCTACAACTTTTTATGAATTTCAACACTTCTCCTTATGTGATAAATTCTTATAATTTGTAAAATCATTTGAATCACCTTCTAATCTTTTTATCGTGTTGTTCTCTTCAAGGCTTCAACAAAATCGTCCACCGACATCTATGAAAAGAAATTTTTTGACATTTCTGCCTTGCAAATTGATCAAACTGGATTTTCCTTGGTTGACTATTGCTTCGACTGGAGGGGGTTTTAATCTCTTATCACTCCTTGTTATTACAACAAACATTTCAGTTCTGAACTTTCAAACAGAATTTCTCCTCCTTAGAAGAGGACTCGCGAAACTCTTTTACCTATTTTATCTCATCCATTCCATTTTCACCACTCTTACCCCAACTTAGCCATAAATCTCATTTCTTCATGTATTTTACAGGTAATGTCTGGAAAACTCTTTAATGATTTCACAAATTTTTGTGACCTAAAGATATTAAAAGACTATATTTTGAAACATGTCGGCAATTCATTTAAGCTTTTCTTCGCATTTCCAAACTCTGGTCTGTGCTATATAAACTCCTAGGTTACTAATATATATATATATATATATATATATATATATATATATATATATATATATATATATATATATATATATATATATATATATATATATATATATATATATATATATATATATATATATATATATATATATATATATATATTATATATATTATATATATATATATATATATATATATATATATATATATATATATATATATATATATATATATATATATATATATATATATATATATATATATATATATATATATATATATATATATATATATATATATATATATATATATATATATATATATATATATATATATATATATATATATATATATATATATATATATATATATATATATATATATATATATATATATATATATATATATATATATATATATATATATATATATATATATATATATTATATATATATATATATATATATATATATATATATATATATATATATATATATATATATATATATATATATATATATATATGATATATATATAAATTATTACATCACCCACAGACATTTGTAAAAATGAAGTCTAATTACCAAATTCCATTCTTAATGTATGATGATGACAACGAATAGCAAATTAATTTTAATATATATATATATATATATATATATATATATATATATATATATATATATATATATATATATATATATATATATATATATATATATATATATATATATATATATATATATATATATATATATATATATATATATATATATATATATATATATATATATATATATATATATATATATATATATATATATATATATATATATATATATATATATATATATCAGTGGTGGGCAAGAGAAAATATCAATTTCCCTATTATTCTCATTATAAAACTCCTACTCCAATTATTATAACCTATAATTTAGCATAGTTAATGAACACAAGGGAATAAACAATCGCCTTGATTAAGCAAAGTCTCCCCCTTTCCCCTCTATCCCATTTATATCCTTCTATTTAGTGATATAGTTTGCAACTGACTTGCAAACCTCTTTGTAAAGAAATTTCGTGAATAGAAACATTGTAATTTCGGAAAACATTCAACAATGAATGAAGTCTAAGATGACAAAATTAATCAATACCCTTGTTAGATGAACACTATTTCACATGAATACTTTATCAAACTTTTATATTTATTTATTTATCTATTTATCTATCAATCTATCTATCTATCTATCTATCTATCTATCTATCTATCTATCTATCTATCTATCTATCTATCTATCTATCTATCTATCTATCTATCTATCTATCTTTTCATCTATTTGTCACAGGGTTTACCTATACATATCTTTCTATCTATGTATGAATGTATGTATGTATCTATTTATCTCTCTCTCTCTATATATATATATATATATATATATATATATATATATATATATATATATATATATATATATATATATATATATATATATATATATATTATATATATAGGGTTCCTTTGAATTTATTGAACTGTTTAGAATTTATATGTAATTTCAATGGCCGATTTTAAAAATATAAAATTTTATTTCCGAAAAATTTATTAAGATATATAAAGTTAAAATTGAACAAGCAAATTTCTTATGAAAAAAGAGCGTCATCAGTCGTTAATGAGTTAAAAAAAAAGATTTAAAAAAGATTTAAAATAAACATTGTAAAATAACTTTGCAGAAAGTTATGATGTCCTCTAATTTTTAATATTTATAGTCTCTAAAATTATGTTACTGCCTAACCAGGCCTAACCTAACTTAACCTAACTAGATTTAACCTAACCTTACCTAACTTAATCTAACCTAGCTTAACCTAACCTAACATATTCTAACCTAATCTAATCTAAACTGCATCTAATCTAACCTAACCTAACTCTGTAAATATCAATTTCTCTGAAATAAAATTTATAGTTTCACAATAAGCGATAAAAATAACACATGTATGCAAATTTTTATTAAATTCCAGAACAGTTTGGAAAATGCAAATGATTCCACATACGTGTGCGTGTGAGCGTACGTGTACATGAGTGAGTGTGCGTGTACGTGTGTGAGTGTTTTACTCATAAAGGAATGCGAAGAAAAGAAATAAATATATAACGATACAACGGTGTAATGAAATTTTGAAGACAAACTACCCGGAAGCAGTAAGGATTGAGTTTCTTTTATGCGAAGGTATAAAACAAAATATATTTATATAAGTAAAATGGAATATAGAAATGAAACTGCTTTAAAATAGAATGTCACAAAATGTGTGGGAACTATGGTTCTAATTCAAGATCACCCACATGTGGTTTATATATGTATATATATATATATATATATATATATATATATATATATATATATATATATATATATATATATATATATATATATATATATATATATATATATATATATATATATATATATATATATATATATATATATATATATATATATATATATATATATATATATATATATATATATATATATATATATATATATATATATATATATATATATATATATATATATATATATAATATATAGTAAGTGATCGATGGAAGGTATAATAAGGGAAAATAGAATAAACCTATAGAAAATTAAAAAAGAAAATAAATGAAACGTTAAAAAAAGAAAAATTAAGAAGAAAATAAATAAAATGTTTTAAAAGAAAGGAAAATTAAAAAGAAAATATATAGAAATGATAAAGGAAAATGAAAATTTTCTACAAGAATTGTTTAGATTTTTTTTTTTTTCTTTTGAAAATGGAAGATAGTAAAAAACGAAAAAAAAAATTATAAGAAACGTATGAAAAAATATTTATTTCGTAAATAAAATATATATATAATCCCTTAATCCTTTGGTAAATGTTAAATTTTTTTCTGACATATATATAAAAAAATAATAATAATAATAAAAAGCTAAACAAAATTCCTTATAAATTTAGCAAAAATGGAAGGGAAACTAAAAAAATGTTGGGATAAAAGCCGGTATAAAGAAATTTTATTTTCCCACCAACACTCCTGAACTAGCTTCAGAAAATGACCATTTTTCTCGAAGCTAGACAAAATATCTTGGAGCTGATATATATATATATATATATATATATATATATATATATATATATATATATATATATATATATATATATATATATATATATATATATAATATATATATATATATATATATATATATATATATATATATATATATATATATATATATATATATATATATATATATATATATATATATATATATATATATATATATATATATATATATATATATATATATATATATATATATATATATATATATATATATATATATATATATATATATATATATATATATATATATATATTGTTCTCCTTCTTTAAAAGGTTCTCCGCGGTTAAACTTTGACAATAAAGATTCTTTTCAATTTTAATATCGCCTATCCCTCTCTCCTCCTTTATCCAACTCCCAATACCAATCTTAAACTACTGTAGTTATAATTTTTCTTATAATTGCTGTTCTACACTCCAATGAATAGTGACCTTTACTGGTAGTTTTTTCCATTTGTTCGTTAACGCTCTTTTTAATTACACCTTTTCCTCCCACCACAATTGGAACCATTACAACATTTTTCACGTCCCACATTCTTCTCACTTCCTGGCTTAACCGTTGGTTTTTTTAATTCTTTTTCCCTTTCGTACTTCTATAAGTTATTTTGATATAACATTTTTGCTCAGTTTTGTCTTTGACTACTAGGCCCAGCCTGTTATGTTGCTCTCTAATATCTGTTGAGAGGAGGCTGTCATACAGAATCAATGCTTGATCATTCTCTTCTATTTCCGGAGAATTATGTTTTCAGTAATTATAGTAGTTGGTATTGTAAAATTATAATTTTTTGAAGAGTCTAAAATGAACCATTTTACAGACTACATTATGTCTTTCGGTGTATACGCCTCGATTTAGAAGAGTTTCTCACCCAAACAACACATTAGGTACTGTTTCTAAGAGTGAGTGACAAAGCAAGCACGAATAAGAATAATCTTCTTTCTTAATATGCTTCCTTTGCCATCTTGTTCTTGTTAATCCAACCATGCAGCCATTTTCACTCTTCTTTCTTCCGCTTGTAATTTTCCAACAATGAATATTTCAACTGATTTACTTTTACATATGTAACTTTGATCTATGATTTTCTTACAATCCTTTGCTGTTACTTGCCTCTTCTATTGATCTATATATTTCAATTCTCTCTGGTTCAAATTTAACTTTCAGTGCTCTAATCTTTTCTTTTTGCGGCTTTTCCTACCATCTTTGACCTTGTTCTATCATGATGTTCCAAATATTCATATAATCTAACTTTATATTTATTGCGATGTTGTTGCTGGCTTACTATTTTCATGTTGATACATATATTGTTCAAATCTGTTAGTTGTATCTACCAGATATTGCCTAAGCTCTACTAATTTTCTCTGGTATATGTAATTTATCTTACCAATCCCAGTCCTCCTTTCTTCTGTATGCATTTTTGATAAAATTTGTCCTCGGTATATAATTTTGTAGAGTTCACCATTTTTCTAGTTACTGTCAATTTTGTCCACGTTTTCCTGGAACCAATCTATAATTCTACGGCTTTTTAAAATGACAGGTACAGCAAGGGTTTTGGTGGCTTCTATTTTATTTCTTACACTCAATTCCGATCTTAATATTGCTTTGATTCTCTTTAAATATTCTCTTTGGAGTTTCCCTTTCATTAATTTATGTTCCACTATTTCTGACCCTTCCACCCAAAGATAATATATATATTTTCCTTAATTCAATTGTTTTATGATGGTCTCATCAATTGGGATGTTCTCACTCTCTCATCATTTTCCTTTTCTAAGGGTAAGGAACGCTCATTTATCAAGACCAAATTCCATACATTAACTTCAGGAGAACTCCTTTACAACTTCTATTTTTAATAGCTTCTTGTCTATTTGGGGAGTATAATTTTAAATCATCTATATAGAATAAATGTGAAATTAATTTTGCCAATTTTTTTCATGGCGTGGATTGATTCTGCATCCATTTTGAAGTTTATTTATTAACGTGCTTAATTAAGGTATTGATTGCTAAAATAATGACAATGACTCTCCATGAAAAATCTCTTTTTGTTTTGATTTTATCCATTCCTTTTCATATAATTTTAGGTTGACACTCCGTTGGTCTATTCTTTCCTTTCAAAAAATCTATTACTTTCTCATTTATTTTATAGATTTTTA
>SEYY01022570.1:167500-170000 GCA_009176605.1 Armadillidium nasatum
ATTATTATTACTATTGTTATTATCATCTTATAAACAATAAAAGTAACATTCAAAGCAAAAACAATAGTAAGGCGTGAGTTCATCCTATTGTCCCATTAATCACAGGAATGAACTTTATTTTTATTGCATTGTCACCAGGAGTTTATCCAAAAAATAGTGAGCTTTATAATTGCTCTAATAATGATAGACTTTAATGGAGGTAATTAGGTTAATAAATAATAATGAGCGTTTGTGTGTGTGTGTTTGTCTTCTGTGCTTAGGTGGACAATATCGAAAACGTAATACAAAGTCATTTTTATTATCATTATCACTATCCTTATTATTATTATTATTTTATTATTAATATTGATAATATAATTAATAATAATATTAATATTAATATTCATATTAATAATAAGGATAATAATAGCATTAATTCTAATATTAATAATAATAATAATATTAATATTTATATTAATATCAATAATAATAATAATAATAATAATAATAATAATAATAATAATAATAATAATAATAATTTTATTAATATTTTAATCTTATTTTTTCCAGTTACAAAGTTGTACAAATAAAAATCGTATACTTTATATGTATTAATACATAACTGAAATGGGCTTCCTGGAGGGACGAATTCGTCCTTTGAGTCCAACAAATTTATATAGAATTAATATCAATCATTATTAAAATGAAGTTTATAAACTAAGAAACAAAAATTGATACTTAATTTTTTTTTTTTTTTTTTTTTTTTTTATTATTAAAGTTATTTTAAAAATAAAATAAAAAAAATAATGACAAACAATAAAAATAAAATATTAATAAATAAATAGCAAAAAAAAAAAAAAAAAAAAAAAATGAATAATTAATAATAATTAATAATAATAATATAATAATAGAATAATAATAATAATAATAATAATAATTAATAATAATAATAATAATAATAATAATACAGTAATAACAGTAAAAATTGAAATAAAAAAGACAATATATAATATTAATTGATATAATAATGAAAAATAATGAAGATGTGGCTTTATTCGCAAAAATAATAGTAATATCCAAAATAACTAAAATTATAAAATCTAATATAATAATAATTAATAATTAATAATAATAATAATAATAATATAATAATAATAATAATATTAATAATCTACAGCAGCTTTGGGAATTGGGAATAAGTGGTGGTTGGTTAATGGGTACTTTCTTTAGTATTTTGAAAGCAAGTGATCTTGGACATGTTTATGAAATGTGGGATGTGTTGCTGATTATTGTATGTTTTTTGGAAGTTCATTCCATTGTTCAATGCCTTGTTCAATATAGATTTGGTTAGAGTGTGCTTTGTTTTACCTAGTGTAAGTGAGTTTATGCAACGCAGATTTGTTCTTGATTACATTCTGATTATTCATTATCAAATTTGTTATGAGTTCATTTGTCATTTCATTTATGACTTTGGAAATCTGAGTAGTCATTGTGAGAGTAAACATGTTTGGAAGTTATTGTATGGATAATTTTTTGAAGAGCGGGCTTGAATGTTCAGAGTAATTGTGAGATCCAGAAAATATACGTTGTTTTTTTTTAATGTTGTGTTATTAATACTAATTATAATATTAATAATTAATATTAATAATTTTAATATTATTATATTCATTTTTAACATTAATATTAATATTGCTACAATTATTTTCGCTACTGTTATTATTATTACTAATATCATTATTAAAATTACTAATATTAAAATTACTATCATTTATACTATTAGTAATAATAATAATATTCTTAATAATAATATTATTAACGGTAATAATAGTATTAATAATTATAATTTAAATATAATATTATAAATAAAATAATTATTAATAGTTATAATATTAATAATAATGTTAATATTAAAATAATTAAATATTAAATTTAAATAAATTAATAAATAATAAATAATAATAATAATAATAATAATAATAATAATAATAATAATAATAATATTATTATTAAAAACAATGATAATAATAATAATAATGATAGTAATAATAACGATAATAATAATAATAATAATTAATAATAATAATGATATTATATTAATAATGTTAACAAAAAGGCTATTAATAATATATTGATATTAAAAATAATAAAAAATATAATAATATTAATAATAATAATAATAATAATAATAATAATAATAATAATAATAATAATAATAATAATAATAATAATAATAATAATGTTAATAATATAATATTCAAAATAGACTTAACACTTTATTTAATTAACCTTAAATAAGTTTTAAAATATTTTATAAGTTAATGATGATGGGACAGGAATTTTTTCCAAAAACATTAAATAGAAGGTCATGACTATTTTCACCTTCCAATTTTACCAATTTTAAGGTTTTACCAATTTTAAGGTTTCACTTCAAAAAATAATGATCAAATTAATAGTGAAAAAATTAATAATCAGTAACAATCAGTAACAGCTTCTAAAAATAATGACTAAATTAATAGTGAAA
>SEYY01022571.1:0-30000 GCA_009176605.1 Armadillidium nasatum
TGTGAAAGAAAGACCTTATTGGCAAATGGGTATCGTTACCCAGCTCATCCATGGAGATGATGGAAAGGTACGAACGGTATCTGTGAAAACGCCAGGAGGACAGTCGAACTTATATCCCATCAAAATCTTATACCCACTTGAGTTATCTATCACTCACAGTGGTAAGGACAATCGTTCTGATCATATCGTACCTTCATCAGCATCGCTGCCTCTCTCTGATCCGACTGTTCCTACATCTGTACCGAATCCTTCTTGTCCAAAACCTCGTCGTCCTGTCCGCGTAGCTGCAGCTAGAGCTAGAAGGATGCTCTTACAGAAATCGTCTTCGGAAGAGGAATCGGAATCGGATTAGGTTGGGGTGGGAATATCGAAAAAGGGGTGGGTTTATAAGGTTTTCGAACAAAGTTGTAAGTTTAGTTGTAAGTATATGAGTGCAATTTTGTGTTCATTATGTCGATTGAGCTTGTCGAACGTTCGCGAATCAGTATATGCCTCCCTTATACTTCCGGGGAGTCATCCCCCCCCGGGAGGATTTTAGAATTATCGTTTTGTCAGCTTAAGTTTGGTGAATAATGACTGTAAAGAATTCGCCTTTGAAAAATACGCTGTTACAAAAAATCTGTTTCGGAAAAGTGTGTCTAAAAATTTTCGATTAATTGCTTTTTTGATTTGAGTGAAGAGTGTCGTGTTTCAAATTTGCTCTTTGAATATTTTTCATAATTCGGTTCTTCGTAATTTTAAAAGTGATAAATTTCAATCTTTTATGAATTCGATTCGTGATCTTCGTGTTAAAGAAATTTAAAGCTTTTAGAAGAATTCGTTTTTTGTGAACTGACTTAAACTATTATTGGTAGGAAGTTAGGTTGAAGCATATTTCGTTTTCAAAGTGCTTTCGTTTAAACTATTTACTCGAGTAAATTTTCGGAATTGCGCCAGAGAACGGAAGTGCGTAGTAACTGGACTTTTTGCCTTTAATAGAACTACAATCAGCTTGAACTTCTAGAGAAAGAAATTAATTATTTCAACTTTAGATGTGAAGAGACCAAAATTTTCTTCAAGAAAACTGCTTCAGGTTTGCGTCATCTTTATAAGGTATGTTTTCTTTTAAGTCTAATTTCTCTGGAACTTGAGCTGACGTTCGATTACTTTAAATAAAGTTTAAGCTGAATTTTAAATTCGTACTTGCTTATATTGGAAATTGCAAAGCTACATCTTCATAGCTTTCAGGTCGTTCAAACATCTATACAATTCCAATAATATATATATATATATATATATATATATATATATATATATATATATATATATATATATATATATATATATATATATATATATATATATATATATATATATATATATATATATATATATATATATATATATATATATATATATATATATATATATATATATATATATATATATATATATATATATATATATATATATATATATATATATATATATATATATATATATATAGTATGCGGTCTATATAAATTTGTGCTTACTCTATACATACTTTATAGAAAGGGAAGGCACACAAAAAGGTCTGCTGACGTCGGTGCCCCAAAACCCATGACCAGTGAGTGGTGAGTTATGATTGGATATTAATAAATTATACATATGTATAAAGTGGCTATGGAATGAAGAACACAACCAAATTTGAACACCGCATACTTTGGTGGCACCTGTGTGGGTATATATATATATATATATATATATATATATATATATATATATATATATATATATATATATATATATATATATATATATATATATATATATCAAAGTTTACCCTATTAGTCTATATATGAACAGTACCTCTATATAATTTCTAATTTAAAAAATCTAAATGAATAGCATGGTAAGCCATTATTTTCGACACATTTGGTTTAACTACAGTCTACACCTCGTAACTCACGATAAGAACACTTTTGGCCTAAAATTGTCAATTTTTTTAATCTAATTAAATAAATGTATCAAATGCACCAAAATAAATTAAATATTAATGAAAAATATTAATAGAAATAAAAATATAATGTTAAGTGTATCAAAGTTTATATGGTAAAGTTTATATGGTAAACTTTTGGGGTATTTTAAATATCAGGCAAAAAATTCCCCGTTTTAGTTCTCACACAGCCGCTAGGCGGAGATTAATCGCTATGAAATTTTAGAAATCAAGAAAGGGTTTCATCAATGAAAATCCCAGACTTGCTGCAACTTATTATATGGTAAACTTTGTATATATAAACTTTCCCACAATCGTAGGGTGGTGTCTACCGTAATCCACAATCATTCCTAATACTCATAAACTTGCCATTCTTTTCTACTCACTTCTATCCTCCGTCAACAACGCACCCTCCTCCCAGCTCAACCATCTGTCACTCAATAACTCCTTAACCACGCTTATCCAACCTTCTTTTGGTCTTCCTCTACCTCTCATACCTACCATTTCTGAAACGAACACCTTTTTAGTCAATCTCTCCCCATTCATCCTATAAACATGTCCAAATCACCTCAGCATGCTCTGTTCAGCTCTCCCAGCCAAACTCCTTCTCCAACTAGGCATCTCCCTTATTCTAGCATTCCTGCCTCTCTCCCTTCTACTTATTTATACTACACACCGCTCTCAAACCCTTCGTTTCGAAAATCTCAACTTTTTTTTCCTTTTCCTTGCATTCAATCTCCAAACCTCGCTATCATATATGACTACCGGCACACAGCAACCATCGAACATTTTCAATTTCATCTCTCTGGACAACCTTTCTCTGTTACAAATATCCATCAAATCCCATGTTACTTTCTTCCCTTCCCTTATTCTATGCCCAACTTTATTGTCCACACTCCCATCTCCTCAAAAAAAATCACCTCCAATTGTATTTAAATGAGTTAACCTCTCTCCAATCTCTCACTCCCTATTTTAATCTGCAATTCCTCACCCCCACATATACCCCTTCACATTCTCTCTCCATTTTTCATCCATAATACTTTACTCTTGCCTGCATTTACTCTTAAGCCCAACTCGACACAACCTTTAACAAATTCCTCCACCAAAACCTTCAAATCCTCTTGTGGTACATCAAATAACATCAAATTGGTCCAACATGTTTCTTCGATGGGAAAAGAGATGTGACGATGCACAGGCTGGCCTTTACACTACAGGATACCTTGTAGGGATTGCAACTCGGCCCACATGAGAGAGACCTCTGATATCCCCACAAAAATTGCACAACTTAAATATGCATAAACACCGGAGTCAATATATATATATATATATATATATATATATATATATATATATATATATATATATATATATATATATATATATATATATATATATATATATATATATATATATATATATATATATATATATATATATATATATATTGAATTTTTAAGTCTGCTATACTGGAAATCGAACCATCGACCTCTTGGATGGTAAGCAAGAGCGTTACTAATCGAGCCAAGACAGTACAAAAGAGTCGCGTCGTGAAGTCTCAAGAAATACTTATCAACCAGAATCCCGAACTGGGCCCTCCCGACTGCATTCTGACACAGGGTAACGAGGTCAAGGTTCTATCCCTCTTTCGCATACTAATATAATATATTAGTGCAGGTGGAAGGGGCCTGTTCGGGAGTCTGCTTGATAAGTATTTCTTGAGATTTCCCAACGCGGCTCTTCTTTTGCACTGTCTTGGCTCGGTTCAAGAGGCAGATTGTTCGATTTCCAGTATAACAGGCTTAAAAATTCAAAATATTTTGATTTGCAAGATTTATATATATATATATATATATATATATATATATATATATATATATATATATATATATATATATATATATATATATATATATATATATATATATATATATATATATATATATATATATATATATATATATATATATATATATATATATATATATATATATATATATATATATATATATATATATATATATATATATATATATATATATATATATATATATATATATATATATATATATATATATATATCAACGATAACCGGTATTCATTTTGATATTGTTTAGCATTTAGCATTTTTATATGTTTAGTACTTACAATGCTGAAAGAATTTAAAAAAAAACTTAGAAAACATTTGAAAATTGGAATTTCAAATCAAATAACATAACCACTTGATATTTTTCCACAATTTTTTATTTTTTTTATGTGTTTTAATTGGTTAACATAACTATGATATTTTAGGTATTGGATATTTTTATTGATAATATTGGAAGTATTTAATTAATAAATTGCTATCTTTTGTGTGTAATTAAAATTTTTGGGGTTACCTATTGTATATCGAGACAGATAACACAAAGTTTAGATGACATTTTTTAATTTTGAACTTATGAACTATGATTGTTTATTTTGTTTTATAGTGAAATTATCAAGATTGGGTTTGAATTTTCAAGAAACGACCCTTTTCACTTATTTGTGACGTAAGAGTTCATATTTTTAAATTTTTGGCTTACGATAATAGATGAGATTAATAAATTTTATAATCTGTGGTTATTTTTCATAATTTTTCGACTTCGAATATTTGCAAAAAGCAGATTGTGACAGACAATGTTGAACATAAGAAAATAATGATAGTTCCAAGCCACAAGATTCTGTCAAGACTGCCCCAGTCAAAAAATGCAGAAGTTTAAATTCGCCAACTTCTTGCAAACAATCAAGCTAACCACACTATTACCCATACAACATCCAGTTTATTAGTCATTTCTAAAAATTAACTACTTTGTTGGTGAAAGAATATAGGATAGCTTCATGGGGACATATGTGTATTATTTAAGCCTCTGTTGCGATTTGCATGTAAACAGAAATCGCGGAGAATAAGACAGTAATGTGACTGTCTGTCCTAAAGATGGTTTTGAAGTGACAAACCAAATATTAGATATATTAGCCTAAGGAAAATAGTAATTGTAAACAATAAAAAAAATCCAAAGTAATTCACCAAATATTAAAATGATCTAGCCAAATTTTAAGTATAACTTCTAATAATTTCTGTAAAGTTCTTTAGGGAGGAGTGCCTTTAAACGATAAAGACTTTATTTAATTTTAAGTAAGTAATTTAAAAAGCAAACGGAACCTCTCTTAACAGCACAATTGCCATTCAAACATCAGGGTATCAATTCCCAACTCTAGTTACAACTTTGAACTTTCAAAATGTTAGTCAAGTATTATAGTCTAATTTTAAAACCCCATAGAATACCTAACAAGCCTACTCTTTGCTAAAAGTTAAGATCAAACAATGCAAATCAAATAGAGAGTAGGACCGTCAATGTCTTAGTTCCAATATAGTAATCAGAGCCCAAATTCTGTCCTAACATTTAAATAAACAATTATAATTCAAAGAAAGGTCACTTAATAGTTAAATACATTACATTCTCTGGAAGATCTTGTCGATGAGGTTGATATAATTATTAAAGAACTCTTACATTTCAATTTTATAAGCAACAAGGTCTAAGTTATATTAGCAAGTGAGTCTAGCATGTTCAAAATCGCCTAACAAGCTTATTGTTGCCATTCCTAAAGGCAATCTCGTTTTTAGCGAAGTTTTGTCACCTCAAATTTTAACCAGAGATTTTTGTATTTCACTAGGAAGCAAATATGTAAACCAAAAAATGGCTTTATCTTTAAATCATAAAATATTTAATTAAATCTAAAATATAAGGATTTTCCATACCTCATTTAATTCGTTTCAGTATGAAATATTGAATATAAAATATTTTTAGAGGTAAAAAAAATAAATACTCAAATGCTAATTATTATTGTTTATATATATATATATATATAATATATATATTATATATATATATATATATATATATATATATATATATATATATATATATATATATATATATATATATATATATTGTTAAAACTAGGTAAAACTAACTATACAGGGTAAAACTAATCACCCTTATAAGTAAATTTTAATCAATTTTTTTTTTTTTTTTTTATTTTTTTTTTTTTTTTTATGAATGAAACTATTGATGTTTTCAGTTTTGGATTTTTTGGGTAGAATAGTCTTTATATTTCAATATTGTATATAAAAGTAGGGTAATTGTAGGAATTACCAGTAGTAATTTAATAGTTGAAAACAATAACTAAAAAATTCCCCCCTTTTTTGGTAGGCTTTTTTGATAAATTTCAAAAAGTTTTCTAAGGTCTATCCGGTCTATCCCCTCAAAAAATATATTGAGTATGTAACCATCGAACTTAAAAGATTTGAAGAACTTATTTTGCAAGTATTTTTATTTAAAATAATGTAAATTTTCTCTACCACTTAGAAAATATTAATATTTTACAAAGGCAGGGTAAACTAACCACCACACAGAAGCAAAAAATTAGCAGATTTACAGTGAGTGGTATACAATATGTTTAGTTAACCTTATGAAATATATTTTATTTATAGATTTATTCTTCCATTTTTTTTTATCCTTTATTCCTTTTTGGTAAGTTTTATTAATGAATTTATAAATTCATTGTAGTTCAAGCTAAAACCTGTTAGTTTTTAATGTCAGTTTTAATAAATGACTAATTTGCTTCTTCAGTATCTTTAGTCAGTTTTAATATTATTCTGAATTCTATTTGTTACTAAATTCCTTGATTTCATTCACTTTGTTTATTGTTCATGTTATTGTATACAAATTTCAAGTATAATGATGTATTGCAAGTGTGTTAATATTTAATATATGATGCCTAAATTAGTTTTGTTTTCCAAAAATTAATTGTAATTTAGCACAAGATTTACTATAGTATTTAAACTACAATAGATTGGGTGTCAAGGTTATTTATGACAGAGCACAGATCACTTGGAAAATATTTCTTGCTGTACTGGGTAGAATTACAATAGAATGTTTATATAAGTTGTTTAATATATCTAAGTACTTACTCTAAGGGTGACATAAAGTTACTGTAGATATTTAAAATAAAAATTATTTATAGACCTATATAAAATATAAACTTAAATTTATTTATTTTTCAGGTTTAAAAATACAGTAATAATAATAATGGGACGTAAAGGATTAAGTCATGAAGAGAAGCGTCAGAAAGTTATGGAAATCTTCTATGAAAAGAAAGATTTTTTCCAGTTGAAGGTTAGTATTTATATTACCTAATATCTGTATTCCTGTAACTTTTATTACAAGACAAAATAAAAAAGTATTAAATCATTCCTACAAATTTTGATCTAAAGCCAAAAATTCTCCCATTTGTTCATACTAGGGATTTAGTGATACCAAAATTTTAACTGATATTGATACCAATAATAACAGTTTTGTTTACTGAACTCATGAAGGTTGAAACAAGATTGAAAATATTCAATGATTATAAAATTTAGGTTTTCTGCTATCTGTAATACCTAATTATTTTGTAGTCACATTGCTAAGCAAAACTGTTGATAGGCAATATAGGGTTGGTGCCACCAATACTTTGCATCCAACTTGCCCTAGTGAATAGTCTATTTTCTTCTTTTAATTTCTACAACATTCGCAGTGTTCAATACAATTTGTGGACAACCACGTCTCTTCTTTTAGATCTAACCTCTTATTCTGGACAGAAACTCAGGTGTTTGAACTTTCAGATAGCAAACCATTTTCTGTTTCCTCTTACTGTCTTTATTTTCAATTTTCAGCCAAAGGAAGTTGTTATGCATATGTGCTCTACAATTTTGTTTACTCTTATGTCTCTAGTCTGGAGTCTTCTGAATTTTCCACCTTGTAGCTAAAGCAGTCTTGCAATTCTGTCTAAATTCATTTATTCTGTTTATTTATCTCCTAATTTACTGACTATCCTAAGTTCTTTGACTATCTAAACTCCAAAACAAAGAACATTCTCTCTCTCTCTTCTAATTTCTCAGAAATTATCATATTAGATGATTTCAATGTTCACCACTGCCGATGAATATGCCTTTCAATATGGCCAGAAAACCATAAATCTGTGAGATAGAAAAGTACATCTCCAGTAGACCTTGAACGTTGAAATCATACTGATGGTTAGAGAGAAGCAAATGGAATTCCAGATGATCTACGAAATGAGAGTTGAGATGGGTTTCAAAGATCTTAGAAAGAATACAAGTGAGAGCTATAGGGCGATAGAAGGATTAGAGTGGCTACATTTCTTCCGAATAGGTTGGACTAATGGTTGCTTTCAACCCTGAAGGAAAGTACTAGTATTGAGGAATAGAGAGAAAAGTTGAACGAGGGACGGAGCCAGTTTAGAAGCACACTACCTTAAAAGTTGGGGAGGAATGTCATCCAGGATGCTTGCCATTCTGACATTCATAGATTTCAGAAGCCCATGCACCTGATCAAATGTAATCACAGGTAAAGACATGCAGCATCAGAGAGAAGTAGTAGGAGGAGGATTGCCAGAGTCATTCAGCGTTGAATTAGAGAACAGGAAACAGGAGGCTGAAGAAATTATCCTTTTCAGTTGGAGTGTTGTATTAGCAAAAAAACCATCAGAGCGAATAAGAGGAGGAAAGGAAGATAATATATATATATATATATATATATATATATATATATATATATATATATATATATATATATATATATATATATATATATATATATATATATATATATATATATATATATATATATATATATATATATATATATATATATATATTATTCATGCTATCCAAAAAATTAATCAAACATTAGACAACAAATTAATAACTTTCAAAATTTTATACATCCACATTTAATAATTGCAGATGAAGATATTGCAAAATCATGAACTGCAGATACAGGTGTCAAATTTAATGCCGATGTTATGCAGATGCAGATGTCACATACATCACACACACACACACACACACACATATATATATATATATATATATAATATATATATATATATATATAATATATATATATATATATATATATATATATATATATATATATATATATATATATATATATGCCTTATTTTTAAATTAGCGATAAATTGGAATGTAAGGAATGTATGACAATTTTAGCTGGATGGATAATAAAAACTGGATATCCAATATCTGGTTTTGAAAATTGCTGGAAATCCAGTATCCATCAAAGTTGATATCCACCCCATCTCTTTTATATATATATATATATATATATATATATATATATATATATATATATATATATATATATATATATATATATATATATATATATATATATATATATATATATATATATATAATTAACTGCTAGTGATGTTATAATTTCGAAGAATCGAACCCGGGCCCAAAAGATGGAAGTCCGTTGTGTTGACCACTACTCCACTGATGGTTCAAAAGGAAATAATCCAGAACTTCTACTGACATATCTCGCCTAGTGAAAAGTCCCTTCAATATTTCCCCGACCACGTGGTTATCAAAATTATATATATATATATATATATATATATATATATATATATATATATATATATATATATATATATATATATATATATATATATATATATATATATATATATATATATATATATATATATATATATATATATATATGCGTGTGTGTGTGTTTGAGAAAAATAAAAAAAAAATAAATTTTTGTAGTTATGTAAATAATTTAATAAATATTTTAATGTATATCTACATTTAAATATGAATAGCCAAAGGTATTTCAGTGCTGTTATATAGAATTGAGTTTTAAAAAACAAAACAAAAAAAATGAAAGGGTATATTGAAACAATATAAAAACTTATAACATACTGTATATTTTAAAAATTTGAAAATTGTTATAATTAAGAATTTTATTTTCACTGGATCTCCAACTGGATAGTACTAATATCTAGAGATAATAAAAAATGACGAGAAAACTGGATAGTAAACAGATATTAGGCACATTCTAAATATTTTCTGGTTTGTTTTGGTGAAACGAATTTTATTTTTTCTTTTATTTTTTTTTTTTATTTTTTTTTTTAGCATTTTCTGAAATTTGTGTTTCTTCCAATAGGAACTAGAAAGAATTGCCCCAAAAGAAAAAGGAGTTATTGCCCAGTCTGTTAAAGACATCGTTCAGTCTCTTGTTGATGATGGACTTGTTGATACTGACAAAATTGGAACTTGTATTTACTTCTGGGCCTTTCCAAGGTAGTTGGCTGCGTAGGCGATTTGAATTTGGTGTCAAATATTATGTTAGGTTGGTGTGAGAAAGCTTATTCTGTACAATATCAAGAAGTTTATATACGTTAGGCTAGGTTGATGTGAGAAAGCTCATTCCTCACACACACACACGCACACGCACACACACACGCACACACACACGCACACACACACACACACACACACACACACACACACACACACACACACACACACACACACACTCAAGTTCATTTCACTCTAACATTTGATTTTTGGTGACAAATAAGTACCTGATCTTGCTTTCATTTTTTCCAATACCTCCATCTGTATATTTAATTTTCTTTAATCCTATTATATTTTTGAATCTTCTCATGAGATTTTACGAAAAAAATTTCTGTGCTTGGAAATCAATACCTTAGAAACCAAATTCACTTAATTTCATTAAATGTGTTTAAGTTTAAAGTCTTCTGAATAAGTGGAAAATTAAAATTTTTTATTTTAATATTCCTTTCTTCTTCAAGAGCTCAATGTTCATCATGCATTCAGTCAGGGCTTTGAAACTAGAGACAGAAGTCATAGAACTGTAGCAAAAAAATTGTTTTTGGTGGAGCCAGAACCTAAATTTATAATTGTGAGTGAAAATTAAAGAGTGGAGAGCTAGAATTGGGCTAAATTAAAATCATGGAGCTGAAACAGAATAATTTTAAAACGATGAATTTGGTGTTAATTTGAAAAATTCGCTGACTCTACAGTTCTGCTTTCAAGGACATAAATAGTATTCTTAGTTTTCAGAATTTAGGCCTTCATGCTTAACTGTTTAATGTTCTCTTCTCACTCCTAGAAATCTATCAGGTGAAGTAGTAAATATTTTGACGGAACAGAAAGTGCATGCAGTTTGCAATGTACTGTTCCACTAGACTAGATACATGTGTATCTTTACTCGTTCACTTTAACTAATTCTCTTTAGAAAATACAAGATTTAAATCTATCTCTTTAGCTCGTAACTATTTCTTAATTTTAATTTCTTAAGCTTATACTTATTAAGTCTTTTATGGCACTTTCTTTTCAATTGTTACTTCTCATGTAAAATTAAAATTATCTTTGTTATTTGTTGTGAGTTTCTATTAGTTTATTCTAACCATAGCGATTTAAAATTTGTATCAAAACCTTTTACCTAAATCTTTTGCCTTTCATAATCCCTACCTACTCATTCTTTTTCTATCTTAAGAGTTCTGTATTAGGTATCTGTATTCCAAGATCAAAAAATTTTTAATAGGAATTGAAAGAACATGAAAATTAAATTTAAACTAGGAAGTTTAGGCAATTATAATAATAACTAATAATTAAACTTTTCTTCACATTCTTTCGTAAAGACTAAGACTTTTAATATTTGTTCTTTCACAGCAAGGCAAGCATAACTCGAACAAATAAAATAGAAAAATTGGAAAACAGTTTAAAAGATGTTGAAAGCAAAATGGAAATTTGTAAGAAAGAAATCAAAAATTTAAAGGTATTATTATTATTATTATTATTATTATTAAATTATAAACATGATTTGTTTTGAAATTTTGATATTCTCAAATTGATTTGCAATCGTGTGTGTATATATATATATATATATATATATATATATATATATATATATATATATATATATATATATATATATATATATATATATATATATATGCCTAAAATTAGAATTTCTTCTAACGATGTCATTTCTGCTCTCTCTGAGCTTAATACTAAGAAGATGTATGGTCCCGATGGTATTCCTCCTGTGGTTCTCAAAACTTGTGCTTCTGAGCTTGCACCCTGCCTTGGTAAACTATTTCGTCTTTGTCTCTCTACTTCAGACTTCCCTTCTTGTTGGAAACGTCCGCTCATTCAGCCTGTGCCGAAGAAGGGGGACCTCTCTCAACCCTCTAACTACCGTCCAATTTCTTTGACCCCCGTTCTTTCTAAAGTTTTTGAATCTATCATCAACAGGAAGATTTGGAAACATCTCAATTCTTCTAATCTTATCTCTGATTTCCAGTATGGCTTTCGTAAGAAACGCTCTACTGGTGATCTTCTTTCCCTTCTCTCTGACTCTTGGTCCTCCGCTCTTCGGCATTTCGGTGAATCCTTTGCAGTTGCTCTGGACATATCGAAAGCCTTCGATAGAGTCTGGCACAAAGCTTTGATTTCTAAACTTCCCTCTTTCGGTATCTATAGCTCTTTCTGTGATCTTCTCTCTGATTTCCTTTCAGGTCGTTCTATAGTAGCTGTTGTAGACGGCCAACGTTCTTCTTTTAAATCTATTAATAGTGGTGTTCCTCAGGGTTCTGTCCTATCTCCAACACTTTTTCTGCTTTTCATTAATGACCTTCTTTCTATTACCTCATCTCCTATCCACTCCTATGCTGATGACTCCACCCTTCATTACTCCTTCCAGTTTGAAAAACGCCCCACCCAACAGCAGTTAATAAACTCGAGAAGGGTAGCCTTGGAGCAGCTAACCTCTGATCTTTCACCTTATTTCAAATTGGGGCAGAGAAAACATGGTTGTTTTCAATGCCTCAAAAACTCAATTCTACCATCTCTCCACTCGACACAATCTTCCACACAACTATAATGTCTTCTTCGAAAACACAACTCAAACCTTCATCTGTTCTTAATATTCTTGGCGTATCCTTTTCTCGTGATCTTTCTTTTAAAGATCACATTACTTCTCTTTCTAAACACGTTTCTAAGAGGTTGGTGTTCTGAGGCGCCTCCAGAATTATTTCACCCCACCCCAGCTGCTTGCTCTATATAAGGGTGTTGTCCGTCCCTGTATGGAGTATGCTTCGCACGTCTGGGGTGGTTCCACTCATACAGCTATCCTTGAGAAGGTGGAGTCTTGGGCTTTTTATCTCATCAACTCTCTTGCTCTTACTAACTCTCTCCAATCTCTTTCTGCCCGTCGAATTGTTGCGTCACTCTCTCTTTACTATCGCTATTACAATGGACACTGCTCTTCTGAACTCTCTCGTTTCATACCTCCTCCATTGAGAAGAGCTCGTGCGACGCGCCTTTCTACACAGTCTCATCCTTTCTATATTTAATATATTTTTCAACTTAAACAATATTAAGAATTATGTAAAAACCTAGAAATTAGTCTACGACAAAGCAGTAGTAGTCACAAAAGTGTATGAAATGGTGAATTTTGATTAGCATTCAAAATCAATAATTAAAAGTGGTGTTTGAAATGTAACCTTTTTTTTTTTTTTTTTCAATGTAAAAGAAATGCAATTTTCTGTTCTTTATTTCTTTTCATTTTTTTTTAAACAATCACATACTTTTTTAATAATAATACAAACCGTCTTGATTTTTTTAAAAATCTGTTTTTTCTTTCTTCTCGTTCTACAGATAACTTTTTGAGCGACTAAATCATTCATTTTCTCTTTCCTTTTTGATAATTTTGTATCAGATTATCACATTTTAAAATGTTCATTTAAAACTCGTTTTCGATTCAGGAGGAGATTCGCTCATCGGCACAACTTTTCCAACAACCTAAAAAAAAAATTTCATAATTAAAAATTATAAAAATTTTTATTGGACAGTTTGTAAATTATCATAATTAGATAATTATTATACTTCTCTTATTATGAAGAATTATCATAATTAGACATTTTGTAATCTTGTAACATTTAAAACATTTTTTTTTTCTTTCTTTCTGTAAAACCTTGAGGGAAAGATGTTGACAATTACAAATACTCACTGAGAAAAGTGAAAAGATATACGTTGAAACAAAAGGGTGGGAAGGGGAGGAGATCATTGTTGTCAATAGTCAGTTTTGGAAAATTATAAAAATAGGGAGAGTATTAAAAAAAGAATGAAGATTGAAAGAGAGAGAAAAAAAACATGAGTTAACTAGCAAACAGTAATAATACCTTAATTTGTATTTCAAACTGGATATTGAGATTTAAAAAATCAGATTACCATTTAAGTTATCTCTAAGATTTGATCATTTAATTAAACGGATTATCATTATTATTATTATTATTATTAGATAGGGCGGGAAGATACAAGCGAGAGAGAAGCTATTTTAGAGCGCTTAAGTCAAGTTCAGTCAGAAAGAAATGATCTTGAGAGCCAACTGCATAAATCAGAAGGATGTCACCCCGATTTGATAAAGAAATATAAAGAAGAAGCACAGGTGAAATTATTATTATTATTGTTATTATTATTATTAAAATTATTGGAAGAGGGTAAATGAATATCATTGATGACAAATGGTGAAATTTTATAAAGTTTTAGGATATATTAGAAGGAATAACTTTCAGAAAATGTCTGTGGAAGTTTATTCAAAGATTAAAAATTTTTTTTAAAGATCTAATGTTTGCGGTATAATAATTCCTTGAAATTATAAACAAAAGCTTACTAAATATAGTTTTCTGTATTATATAATATTGTACTCATGCTTATCATCCGTCATCATTTAAACATTTTTATTGAATATCAATTTCCCATGCTTGTAATTAAAAAACCATATTTCTGTGTAATTTTTTTAAAGTTATTTGTATTTTTCAATTTTTTTTAATGCATTTAAATTTATTGTAAAAGGTTGCCCTTGATGCAGCAAACCGATGGACAGATAATATATTCGCCATAAAAAGTTGGTGTAAGAAAAGATTTTTCATCGACGAATCAACCCTTAATAAGCAGTTTAATATTCCTGAAGATCTGGATTATTTGTGAAATGTTTTTACTTTCATTCAGAGTATTTATCCATGATTTGAGTCTTGAAGACTCTATATATAATTATGAGAACTACAAAAATTGTATATTATTATTTTTTGTATGAAAAAGTTTTGTAAATTTTTACTCTTTGACATATTTTCATAGTAAAATTGCCCTATTTAGTATAACTTTTTATTTTTAACCCTTTTCATGATAGCGCAATTGCGTATAAAACTTGTTCTGAGTTTCAGAAATAGCAAAAAAAAAAAAAAAAAATTACTCACTCACTCACTGTGCCGAAGAACGGAGAGCCTCACAATCCTCTAACTACCGTCCTATTTCTGTAACCTCCATTCTTCTTAAAGCTTTTGAATCTCTCCTTAACAGGAAGATTTGGAAACATCTTAATTCTTCTAATTTTATCTTTGATCTCCAGTATGGCTTTCGTAAAGAGGGCTCTACTGGTGATCTTTCCCTTCTCTCAGACTCTTTGGTCTTGAGCTCTTCGGCGTTTCGATGAATCTTTCAATGTAGCTCTGAACATATCGAAAGCAACATGGTAGTACTGTAGTGACGCAGATGTAACACTCAATCTTACCAACTTAAGGGTCAGTGTCGAATCCCCTTATAACGGATTTTATGCTTGTGTATATATATATATATATATATATATATATATATATATATATATATATATATATATATATATATATATATATATATATATATATATATATATATATATATATATATATATATATATATATATATATCGTAATTCCCACATCTATACACTAAATATCCTACAAATCAACATAAACGGCCTCCACAACAAACACAAAGAACTAGAAACATTCCTACACAAACACAACATCCACATTGCGCTTATACAAGAAGCCCACCTTCCAACAAACCAACTCCCCCCTACTTTCTACAAATACGACTCCATCTACTCCCAACACAAACCCAACCATCACAAACTTTTAACTCTCATCCACAACTCTATAAATTACTCCAACACATCCTCTCAACATGCAAACACGCAATCTGACAACATATCTAAAATCCAAACCTTCTCAATAGAATTAAATAAAACTACGCACAATTTAGTAAACCTGTACATACCACACCATACATCCACACACTGTCCATCAAACTACATTACCTAACCTCTACTACAATAACAAACCTTCCTAATCTCCTATTATGCGGAGACTTCAATGCCCACCACCCGACCTGGTACAAAAACCAAGCCTCCGACCAAAGAGGAACACACATCATCGAACACTTGGAACATCTCAACATACTTAACAACAAAAACCTCCATACCAGAATCCCCCCGCAATCCAACCAATCCCCCACATCACCTGACATCACCTTTTGCTCCTCAAACATTCACCCTCTTCTACACTGGACCACCGAAACCGATCTAAACTCTGACCACATACCAATAATCATAAAATACCACATCAAAAACAAACCCATTCACAAATCTAAAACTACTTTTACCAACTACAAAAAAGCAGACTGGACCGGTTTCTCCAATTACATAGACGAAAACCTCACAACAAACGAAATTACAAACATATCCTCCCTCAAATCAGCTATCAACATCTCACCCACACAATCCAGAAAGCAGCCAACATCTACATCCCTAAAGGCCACATTAAAAAATACAAACCTAACCTCTCCCCCGAAACCACTTCTCTCATAAAACAAAGGAACGCACTAAAACGCCAAAACAACCCTACACAACTCACCAAAACACAAATAGAAACACTAAACAATCAAATATCGACCCAAATAAAAACTCACACAACCAACAACTACCAAAACTTCCTCATCAAAAACTTGGACAACACAAACAGCAAAAGAGTCTGGAAAACAATCCACACAATCCACAACGCAAAAAACAACCCACTTCACACTCACGAAACTCCAACCAATCCCACTACACAAACCCCATTAACTCCCAAACAACACATCAACCTACTGGCCACACACTTCGCTAAGCAAAGTAGCTTACCTACCCACCCACAAAACAGGAAAATAATAAGAAAACTGAAAAAGCTACGCAACAACCAAAACAACTTAAACGCCATCACACCCACAATCACTCAAAACACCATTAAAACTATCAAAAACTCTCCAGCAACAGGACCAGACAACATATCAAATATTCACCTAAAACACCTATCCTACCACACAATCACATACATAACCTCCATCTTCAACAAATCCATCCAACTCAACTATATCCCCCCCAATGGAAAAAAGCATTAATCATCCCTAAACTAAAACCGGGCAAAGACCCTTCAAACCCCTCCTCCTACCGCCCAATCTCCCTATTATCCACCATCTCAAAACTTCTTGAAAAACTAATCCTAAATTCTATCCTCCAATTCATCCCACAACAAAACTTCCAACACGGGTTCAAACCCAACCACTCCACCACCACTGCACTTACCAACATCATCCAACCTATAATAAACGGACTAAACCATAAGCCTTATCACAAAACTATACTAATAGCAATTGACATAAACAAAGCCTTCGATACTGTCCCGAAACATAATCTTATCCATAAAATCCTCCAATCCAACATCCCAACAAACACTAAGAAATGGCTATCAAACTTCCTATCAGGAAGAACCGCCCAAATACAACAAAACGGCCATAAATCACGTACCATCAACTTAAGGAACGGAGTTCCGCAAGGAGCCATACTCTCCCCCACTCTATTCAACCTGTACACAGCAGACCTCCCTCAACCCCAAACAACTTTCACCCGCATAATATCATACGCAGACGACATAACTATTACCACCACTCACAAAAACCTCACCACCGCAACATCTCTCACACAAGACTACGTAACACAACTCCAATCTTGGCTAGCAGAAAACAGGATGACGGCATCCCCAAACAAATCCTCCATAACCCTCATAACAACAGACAAACACATATCCAACACCCACCCACAAGTCCTACTAAACAACACCCCCATACCCTTCAACAAAACCCCAAAAATTCTCGGCCTAACATTAGACACTCACCTCACCTTCTCCAAGCACATTCAAAATACCACCTCAGCCGCAAACAGAAAACTCAACATCCTCAAAACAGTGGCCAATACAGACATAAACAACAACATACAAACCTCATTTGCAATCTACAAACAATTTATACGCCCCACCATTAACTACGCCTCCCCTGTCTGGCACCCTCTACTCTCCGACAAAAACTTAACGACACTCCAAATAACGCAAAATAAAGCCCTTCGCACCATCACCGGCTGCACACGCACAACCTCTCAACAACACCTACATAACGAAACCAAGATACTACCTATAAGGAATCACCTCGAAATGATAGGCACCCAATTTTACGCAAAAACACGTCTACCCACACACCCATGTCACAATACTCTCCTCCAACCTACCCCACAGAGACTAACACACCCTCCATCCTCCACCGGCGCCTTTTACAACCAGATCCTAAATCACATCCCCCCTCCTCCCCCCAATACCACAACAACCAAACATATACACACTCAACTAACACATTCATATTTGATCAACAGACCTCCAAACAACACACTAAACGAACCCCCCCCCCCCGAAATAAACCCCGACTTCAATAACCTCCCAAGACACTTACAAACCTCACTTGCAAGATTGAGATGCGGGCACCACCCAAACCTACAACATTACAAACACAAATTCAAAATAAACCAGGCAGCATCTCCCACCTGTACTAGATGCGGAATGGCCCCGGAGACCGTGAAACACTTTCTATTACGCTGTCCTTCCAACTCTCGCCCCAAAATCTTCTGGGGCATCACTTCTTTGAAGAATCTCTGGACGAGACCGACTGCGGCGGGAAGCTTCATTAGCGAAGTGTGGCCGCCTCAACATGGGGTGGTCAGGGGGTGAGAAGGTAAAAAAATACTTATAAAACCTTAAAAACTTGATAAGCATTTCCAACTGAGAGTATTGCATGTTGTCATAGAAGATCGGCGATTATCATTTGTATATTTTGATTCTTAGTTTTAAAATGGTTAACATTAATCAGTTTAATGAGATTTTGGCCACAAATTTTACTGGAATAGGATTAAGGTTTTAAATATAGTGACATTAAAAGCAACTATTCATAATTTTAGTTGGCAGTTAAAAGGCTCTGTAAAAGTTATGCATAATTAAACACTAGCAATTCATTTATATTCAAGAGCCATTTTTATCTTTTTAAGATGCGAGTGAGTTAGCTCTTACTCTATTTCCATTTAAATTGTTTATTTATAATTGTTCTTTAGTCATATTAATATTATTGGACTCAAAGGACGAGTTCGTCCCTCTGGAGAACCGGCCGTTTAAGTTTTTTTTCAAAACCTATAAAGTATACGATGTTTGTATAAATTTTGCAAATGAAAAGTGAATAATTATTATTATTATTATTTTTATTATTACTATTATTACTATTATTATTATTATATTATTATTATTATTATTATTATTATTATTATTATTGTGTACTGACGCTTCCTTATGCATGTATGTACAGTCGTGAACAAAAGTTCGTTCCTATTAAGTTGGAAATAAATATTTATATAAAATGGAGATCATTTCATAAAAGCTCTATTTTGAATAAAAAGAAAATAAAAACATTGAGAGGGTCTTAATTGAACTGTGATTGGCTGAACCTGAGATGATCTCCATTTTATATAAATATTTATTTCCAGCTTAATAGGAACGAACTTTTGTTCACGACTGTACATGCAGCACATCACTAAACGTTTTTCCTGAGGGGAGGGTCCAATTTCAAAATCACTTTTTTAATTCTTGACTGATTAATTTCAAATTTAGAGGGTCTATGCAATTCAACAATCTAAGGAAAAGTCGATTTTTGACTTTTTATTATATCTATAATGGTTTGTAAGTTTTTGGGAAAATTTACCCCAGAAAAAAGTGAATAGCGGGGCCAAACCACTGGTCAAACGGTTCTGAAAATTGAACTGTATATTAACAAATCTATTAGCTACGTTTGCTTGGATATGATTTTTGATATCTGCTTTAGGAAAAAGTTATATTCCAACTATTTTGGAAATTTACCGTTCCAGACAAAAAAAATTATAAAAAACTACACCTACAACTTTTTTATATTTTTGGCAGTTGTTTAGAGTAGAGATAGAGCTACAACTTTCTCTTAATAGTCATTCAATGTCATTTGATCTTTTCCAGATATAGCCTCTCAAAAGTTTGAAATTTTGAATTTTTTTTAAAAATTGTCAAAATTTGAGAGTCTATATCTCAAAACCAACAAATAGCATTGAATGATTTATTGAGAGAAAGTTGTAGCTTTGTACCTCCTCTAAATATCTGCCAAAAATTAAAAAAGTTGGTGTATTTTTTTATTATTGTTTCTGTCCGAGGGGCAAATTTTCCAAAATTTAATAATCATATCTTTGACAAGTTAGATATTGGAACTGTGAATATATACAGTTCATTTTTTAGTCATTTCGACAAGGGGTCTGTCTCCACTATTCTCTTTTTTCAAGGATAAATTTTACAACCAACTTTCAAACCGTTGTAGATACAGAAAAACGTCACAAATCGACTTTATTCAACGCGTTGAAATGCAAATACCCTCCAAATTTGATAATAATCTGTCAAAAAAATTTGAAATTGGACCCTCCCCTAAAGAGTATATTGATGAAATACTTCTTGATGATAAAAGTACCACAGAAATATAAAAAATTTGGTAGTATGTTGTCTTTCATTTCTTCATCAAGTTAAAAGATTTTATAATTTCATTCCTGGATGTCTAATAATTAACCTCCCCCTCCCCCCTAAAAATAAAAATAAAATTTTGGAGTAATTCTAAGTTAGTACGACGAACTGGTTTTATGCTCTGAAGCCCAGTCGTCTATTTTAGTACCTATATATATATATATATATATATATATATATATATATATATATATATATATATATATATATATATATATATATATATATATATATATATATATATATATATATATATATATATATATATATATATATATATATATATTATATATATATATATATATTTTATATTTATTATATATATATTTATTTTTTTTATTTTTATTTTTATTTTTTTTTTTTTGAATTTTTTTTCTTCATCCTGTCTTGATTCTAAAGAATGAACAAATAAATATAAATTTATTGACAACAATATCATTATTAAATTTGATAAGAACTCAACCATAGTTATTTATATTCAAGGTAGAAGCAGAGTTGGATCTGTGGTAGTTCAGATTTTGTGTTCCTGCCAAAAACTCAGAATGCCCAGTTTGCAATAAGATGATGCATAGATTAAAAAGATTTTTCATGAACCAATGTTCTATCACTGCTGTTGTAAATAGCTGCCATCCTGTCCTTTAAATTGTTTAGTTTTAATTATAATAAACATCCCTGTCACAACATTATTATATCGATGATTTTCATATAATTTTATGCATGAACAAGTTGTGAAAGGGTTAAACCTTGAAATAAAAAAATTATTCTTACATTAAGGTCTTTAACAACATTCATTCATTGGATTCTGTATCTCTAACTCTTTGAATTGAACAGAATTGATATCCAGAACACGAAACTATGAGTAATTTATGTGGTGACCCAATTTCTAGTATGGATTTTCAAATCATCATGAATTTATAATTATAAAATAGGGTGGTGCTAAACCTTGCATAAATTATCGATTTAAAAACACATTTTTTTCTCTCTCTCCCTCTCTCTCTTTCTTGATATATATATATATATATATATATATATATATATATATATATATATATATATATATATATATATATATATATATATATATATATATATATATATATATATATATATATATATATATATATATATATATATATATATATATATATATATATATATACCTTTTTTAATCCTTTTTGTCATATGTTCAAAAATATAAAATAATATTATGTATTTTTATGGAGACAGTGTATGTGATCCAAAAATGTTCTTCTTTCGTCTCATAAACCTAGACTCAATTTAAGAAAACTTTTGCTCTTCTTGAACAAAGACGTAATTTGCGTAGGTTCAACACAGAAAGAAAATCAGATTCTTATAAATCAGGTGAAACGATGAATAATTTGATTTTCATTCTTGAATTGATGGTGAAGATAAAAAGTGGAGTAAAAATTGATTTTTTAAATCTTGCTTCACATTTTAACACAAAAATAATATGAAACTTTAAAAATAAAAAATAAAAATAAAATTATAAGCAAAATTTTGTAAACGATTTGCTTTCGTTAATATAAATTGAAATTTAATTTCCTGTTCGCTTTGTAAAGAAATAGGAAACAAAAATTTATATTAACCCCTTTACCCTTTGAGAAAAATATTAAATATATCCTATATATATATATATATATATATATATATATATATATATATATATATATATATATATATATATATATATATATATATATATATATATATATATATATATATATATATATATATATATATATATATATATATATATATATATATATATATATATATATATATATACAAACTAGGCATTGATTTATTGAACAGTTACACATTAACATTATATAACAAAAAAAGTGTTTGTAGCAGTCTGTGGTAACACTTACCTTCCGTTATATTTTTGAAATTTAAAATTCCTAACTTTGAACGTTTCGAGTAACGCCGTTTCATCTTCAACTAAATATTTATTGTTGATTGAAAATATTATATTTGTTCTTTGCCTAAATATAGAAAAGTGGATAGATTTGATTAAAAAATAATAATGATGACTAGTGAACAATATTTTAAATCACAGTAACCTTTAAATAAAAAATAAAAAAATATTGTATCGGCATAATTAAAATTACAAATTGGAAGGATTACCTTTAAGTATGCATAAGAAGTGTTTCAAACAGTCTCAGATAATTAAATTCTGTTGGCGCAATTAAAAAATTCATCGTGGAAATTTTGAAGGTGACGATTTAGAAGCTGAGGTGGGCTATCTTCCAAACCGTAGCCCCCTCAGAAATTTTACAAGAATAAAGAAATCTGTATCGTACCTAACTATACTGATATAGCAGGTTTCATCTTTCTCTTTTGAAAATTAAAAGTTTTATTTAAAAAAAAATCAATAATCGGGTTAAAACAGGCCAAAAAATGTCCTAACCCCCTTATTGAATGCCCCGCAAAGCCGAAAACATCTCTCACTAGGAGTAACTGAAGGTGGCAGTACAGTTTTTGTAATGTAAAAATATTATTGCAATTCAATATCTATGAAGTGACTCCAGAGAGTGATGACCCTTTTTTAAATATTGTATGCATTTAATTTTGATGTGTCTTTTGTGATTCAACGTATGTGGATGGCGACATCTCATGGTATAAAAATGTCCATAAATGTTAACGTTGGTTGAATCAATTATTTCGTTTGTCATTGCGTCAGAATGTACACGAAATTTTGTTCGTACAGTAAAAATTAATATTTTCCTTAAAAAATTAAAAAATTAATAAAAATTTTATTTTATTTTAAAATTTTATTTTAAAATTTATTTTAAATTTATTTTAAAATTAATAAAAATTTATAAAAAATTAATAAAAAAATTTCCTTAAAAAAATTAATAAAAATTAATTAATAAATAAAAATTACTATTTTCCTTGTATAGCTTTCTATTAGTGTCGTATTGAATTCAGATTTTATAGTGAGCCTGGTGAGTCATATTATTCATAATTTTCGATGAAAATCTGCAACAGAAGATAAATTTAAAAGAAAAATATGTTATACAACACGAAATGCAATTGCTGCCAATTGTTGATTTTTTTCTCCTGCCAATTGTAATCAGTCATGTGTTAATTGCACTCTGTTAAGATTTTCCCGAAACACAAAAATGTACATCTATGAGGAAGTTGATATCTATATCACTGAAACATGAAATGTGTTACGTATTCATCAGACATGAGTTTTTATTCTATTACTGTTAAAGTAACAAGTAACGGCAATTCTTGTTACAGTTGAAAAAAACAGTAAAGCGTTGTAATAAACAGTAACACTGGATCATACAAAAAAAAAAAAAAAAAAAAAAAAAAACTACCTTTTTCCGTTCTAAAAAGCATGGGTCGAGTCTGCTACGTAACGACCTATGCCCACCCCTATTTCTCTCAGTGTATATTAGGGTTGGCCGACGCACCCGGGTGCGGTGCGGTGCGGTGCGTGGTGCGGTCATTTTGGTGCGGTGCGGTGCGGTGCGCAACGCATTTTCAGCAACCTGGTGCGGTGCGAAAGAAAAATTAAAAGTGCGGTGCGGTGCGGTGCGCAAAGGAAAATCAACGGTGCGGTGCGGTGCGGTGCGTGGTGCGGCCTCTGGTGCGCACCGCACCGAAGTTGATGTATCCTGCGATAATCATCTGTTTGTCAGATTTTATATATATATATATATATATATATATATATATATATATATATATATATATATATATATATATATATATATATATATATATATATATATATATATATATATATATATATATATTATTATTATTATTATTATTATTATTATTATTATTATTATTATTATTATTGCCTTATAAGTATTGTTATTATTAATGCTGTCCCTTCTTTTATTATTATTATTATTATTATTATTATTATTATTACTATTATTATTATTATTATTATTAACATTATTACTATTATTATTAGTATTATTATTACTCTTTTTAACTATATATGCGGAAGATATTCCTATAGTTTGAATGAGTGTATGGGGAAATTTGATAATGGAGAGCATATATGTTTGTTGGGAGACCTGAATGCGAGGGTGGGTAATAGAAGTGTGAAAAGAATAGTAGGACCATTTGGGGTAGAAGGTGTAAATGACAATGGGACTGAATTAATTGGAATGTGTGCTGCAAGAAGAATGATGATTGGTAATACATGGTTTATGAAGAAAAACATTCACAAGTATACATGGGTGAGTGGGGTGAATGGGGAGAAGGGACTGTTGGATTTTGTATGTGTGAGATGGGAAGACAGGAGTAGATTATTAGATGTAAATGTATTAAGAGGAGCAGCCATCTGACCATTACTTAGTAGTGGCGAGGGTCAAGGTTAAAGGAGGTTGGGAGAAAGTAAATGTGAGAAAGAGGGTGGTGGAGGTGGTGCGTGTAGAAAAGCTGGAAGAAGAGGAAAACAGAGATGATTACATTAGAGGAATAAGAGAGAAATGGAGAGAGGTATTGAGGAGTGAGGTGGAGGATGTTGAAGAGGAATGGAATAAATTAAAGATAGCTTTAGTGGAGGTTGCGAAAAGTGTGTGTGGGGTGAAGAAAATAGGGAATGGAAGGCGGAGAGGGAGTGAATGGTGGAATGAAGATTTGGAGAATATGGTGAAAAGAAAGAAGGACGCCTTTAACAGGTATCTGGGTACAAAGGAGGCACTGGATTGGGAGGAGTATAGGGTGAGGTGTAGGGAGGTGAAAAGAGAGGTCAAGAGGGCAAAAAGAAGAGTAGAAGAGGAGTGGGCCAGAAAGTTAGCAGAAAATTTTAAGGAAAGGAATAAAATGTTTTGGAAAGAGGTAAATAGGGTGAGGAAAGGAGGGGAAGAGAGGGGAGAGGGAGTGAAAGGGGAAGGTGGAGAAATATTACAGGGAGAGAAGGATGCTGGAGAAAAATGGAAAACGTATTTTAGTGAATTGTTGAACGAAGGGATAGAGATTAGTAATGGGGGAGGGGTAGAAAATGATGGAGAAGCAGTTATCGAGGATCAGGAGATAAATATTTGTAAAGAGGAGGTGGAAGTAGCGGTGAGAAAGGTAAAGAAAGGAAAATCTGCAGGAATGGATGGTATATACGGAGAGATGATAAAAGAAGGACCTAGAGAGTTGATTTACTGGTTGGTGAGATTGTTTAATGTGTGTTGGAGAGAAGGGAGAGTGCCTCAGGAGTGGCAGGACTCCTGCATTGTACCTATATACAAAGGAAAAGGTGATAAGATGGTGTGTAAAAATTTTAGGGGTATTAGTCTGCTGAGCGTGATTGGAAAGATTTATGCGAAGGTGTTAGTGAGGAGAATGAAAGAATTGACAAGTGAGGGAATGGGTGAGGAACAAGGGGGTTTTAGGGAGGGTAGGGGGTGTGTGGACCAGGTATTCACACTGAGATTGATTACAGAGAAATTGCGTGAAAAAAATAAAATGGGGTATGTATGTTTTCTGGATTTAGAAAAAGCATATGATAGAGTATGCAGGAGAAAGCTATTCGAAATATTAATGGAAAGGGGGTTGAAAGGGAAATTACTGAAGGGGGTGAAAGCTTTTTATGCAAATTGTAGGTCAAGAGTGAGGGTGAAGAGAGAACTTTCAGACTGGTTTAGCATAGGAGTGGGATTGAGACAGGGGTGTGTTATGTCGCCATGGCTATTCAATCTATTGATGGATGGTGTAGTCAGGGAAATGGAGAGAGAAGGGAGGGGCATTAGGTTGAGTAACATGGAGGGTGAATGGGATGTGAATGTTTTACTTTTTGCAGATGATGCGGTGTTGGTGGCAGATTCTGAAGAAAAGTTGAGAACACTTGTGAGAGAGTTTGAGAGGAAATGTGTAAATATGAGATTGAAAGTCAATCCAGGGAAGAGTAAAGTTATGAGGATTGGAGGTGGGGATGAGGAAATGTGGAGGGAGGAATTGGTTTGTAGAAGTGTGAGAATGGAAACTTGAGGAGGTGAATGAATTCAAATATCTAGGAATGTTGGTGGAAGGTAAGGGTGGGACGGAAAAAGAAATAAAGAATAGAGTGGTAGAGGGAATGAAAGTGTTGGGGGGTCTAAGAGAAGTATGGAAGAAAGGAAAAATTTCAAAAGAAATAAAGATAAGAATGTTTGAATGTATGTGCTTACCTTCTGTAATGTATGGATGTGAAACATGGATGTTAAGTGCTAGAGCGAGGAAAAGTTTGAATGTCTTTGAGATGAAAGGTTTGAGAGCGATATGTAAATTAAGAAGGATGGATAGGATTAGAAATGACAGAATAAGAGAGATGTGTAAATGGAAGAGGGGTTTAATTGCTAGAGCAGAGGAAGGTGTGCTAATATGGTTTGGACATATGTGTAGAATGAATGAGGACAGAATGGTGGGCAAGGTACTTAGATCCGAGGTGGAAGGTGGTAGGGGAGGGGAAAGCCAAAGTGGAGATGGATGGATGGAGTTAGAGAGATTTTGGGTGGAAGGAATTTGAGTTTAGAAGAGGGTAGAAGACTTGCGGAGGACAGAGTGAGATGGAGGGCGGTGGTGAAAGGGGTTGAAAGATAAGAATGGGTATGTTTGTAAGGGAATTATGGCGGGCACCACCCCACGAAAGTGGGAAGGGTGATGGCGAAATAAATAAATAAATAAATAAATATGTATATATATATATATAATATATATATATATATATATATATATATATATATATATATATATATATATATATATATATATATATATATATATATATATATATATATATATATATATATATATATATATATATATATATATATATATATAATTGAAATTGTTCATATTTTCAAGGTATCATGACAGAAGAGTTAAAGTTAATATCTTTATTCCACTTTCCTCATTTCCTCTCGAAATTTCGTCGACAGAAAAATGAAATAGATTGTAAAAAGACGTGTCTCACTATCCTGTTTCATTGAAGGAGGTATGCGATAGTAGAGTTCAATAGAGCAGTGCTGTTGTAATGAGCGATAGAATGGAAAGTAACAGAACTTTGACGTGCGCAAAGAGATTGAAGAGAATTAGTGTGAAAGAACTGAAAAGACTTAGATTCTATCTTTTCAAGAGCAACATGAGTGGGACTATCCCAGATGTGTGAAACGTACTCAATACAGTGAAAACAAGACACCTGTGAAAAGTAAACAAATTTCAAAGGAGCTCCAGAATATTAAACATCATAGAAGATTGTTTTCATAGAGAAGTATTGTAATCCTTTAAAGAAAGATTACGAGAAAAAGAAATAGTGAGAATATTTAAGGACAGACGAAAGTTTGAGTGGCGATGTCAGAATTGCATTGAATGGTCTATCGAGTAGAAAGATGGAGGATCAGAGTTTTGGTGATTGAAAATTCCCATGTTTTCTCTCCCCTCTGAGAGAAAGACCAGAAGATGACTACTACAAGGTCAATCTCCTAGCATTAATTAATTGTTGTTGAGTATATATATATATATATATATATATATATATATATATATATATATATATATATATATATATATATATATATATATATATATATATATATATATATATATATATATATATATATATATATATATATTATATATATATATATATATTTAACTGAAACTCAAGTGCCTGAGTGTTCTGAGAGCAAACCCTACTGTTTCCTCCTACTGTCTCTATCCTCAATTTTCAGCCAAAGGCGGATATTGCGCAGACGTGCACAATGATGTTGTCCTTTCTTGTGTCTCTAATTTGGAATCTTTTGAATTCTTTACTTTATGGCTTAAACTTTTTTGGAACTCCAAAACTAAATTCATTTGTTCTGTCTACTTGTCTCCTAACTCTACAGACTATCCAAAATTCTTCGACTATCTTAACTCTAAAATAGAACACATTCTTTTTTCTTCTCCTTTCTCCGAAATCATTATTTTAGGTGATTTCAATGATCACCACCGCCAATGGCTTTCATCTAGTTCTCAAGATCCAGCCGGTGAACTCGCCTACCAATTTTCTATCCAGAACAACCTTGAGCAGTTGGTGCATATCCCTACCCGATGGTGATGAACCCAACATACTAGATCTTTTCCTAACTTCTTATCCTTCCCCTTATACTGTAAAACTCTTTCCTCCTCTAGGTTCATCCGATCACCTTCTTATCTCTGTATCTTGTTCTGTTACTTCAAGTCTTCCACAAGAACTGCCCCCGTCTTCGTCGAGGAGACGTTTATGGCATTTCGGTGCCACTAACTTGTCTGACTTGCGGTCGTACTTTTCTGATTTTCCAAGGAATGATTACTGTTTCCGTGGGAGGGGTTCCTCGGAGTGTGAAGAGCGCATAACGGAGGTGATTCTCTCTGGCATGGAGGCGTACATTCCATATTCTTTCCCTTTCTACTAAACCTAACAAACCTTGGTTTAACTCTGTTCTCGTGCTATTCGCCTCAGGGATGCTGCCTTTAGGGAATACCGTCGTCTTCAAACTCCAGAACCTCACTCAACTTATATTTCATCCCGAAATCGAGTAAAATCTATTCTTCGAGATACTAAAAACTCTTTTCTCCGTAGAAAATTCAATAATCTTTCTGGCTCCTCTTTCTCTCGCCCTTTTTGGCATTTTGCCAAAAATGTCAACTCTAACTTTGCTTCTTCCTCTTTCCCTCCTCTAGTATCTTCTGACGGTTCAATTGCCGTTTTGCCCTCCTCTAAAGCTGAACTCTTTGTTCAAACTTTTGCCTTTCAATTCAACCTTAGACGATTCCGGAGCTGTTCCTACTCCTTCAACCCCCTCTAACTCTTTTATGCCTAAAATTGTAATTTCTTCTAAAGATGTCATTTCTGCTCTCTCTGAACTTAACACTAAGAAGGCATACGATCCTGATGGTATCCCTCCTGTGGTTCTCAAACTTGTGCTTCCGAGTTTGCACCATGCCTTGGTAAACTATTTTGCCTATGTCTTTCTACTTCAACCTTCCCTTCTTTCTTGAAACGTGCGCTCATTCAGCCAGTGCCAAAGGAGGGGGACCCCTCTCAAAGCTCTAACTACCGTCCAATTTCTTTAACTTCCGCTCTTTCTAAAGTTTTCAAATCTATCTTTAACAGAAAGATTTGGAAAAATCTCAATTCTTCTAATCTTATCTCTGATCGCCAGTATGGCTTTCGTAAGAAACGCTTTACGGGTGATCTTCTTTCCCTTCTCTCGGACTCTTGATCCTCCACTCTTCGGCATTTCGGTGAAACTTTTGCTGTGGCGCTGGACATATCGAAAGCTTTCGATAGAGTCTGGCACAAAGCTTTGATTTCCAAACTTCCCTCTTTCGGAATCTACCCTTCTCTCTGTGGTCTTCTCTATGATTTCCTTTCTGGT
>SEYY01022571.1:35000-37500 GCA_009176605.1 Armadillidium nasatum
TGAAGATCCTCATTAAAGGAGGAATAAAAGATTATCAGTTTTTTTTTTTTTTTAAATCTGAATTTTACTGTTAAATTTCTTTCCTCCATCTTCTTCAGATAGTTATTAAGAAGCAAGAGTGCGTTATACACGTGTACAAACTTTCTGAGGAAATTTTATTTATATATATATATATTATATATATATATATATATATATATATATATATATATATATATATATATATATATATATATATATATATATATATATATATTATATATATATATATATATATATATATATATATATATATATATATATATATATATATAATATAATAATATATATAATAATATATATATATATATATATAATATATATATATATATATATATATATATATATATATATATATATATATAAATATATATATATATATATATATATATATATATATATATATATATATATATATATATATATATATATATATATATATATATATATATATATATATATATATATATATATATATATATATATATATATATATATAATATATATATATATATATATATATATATATATATATATATATATATATATATATATATATATATATATATATATATATATATATATATATATATATATATATATATATATATATATATATATATATATATATATATATATATATATATATATATATATATATATATATATATATATATATATATATATATATATATATATATATATATATATATATATATATATATATATATATATATATATATATATATATATATATATATATATTATATAATATATGCTTTCTGCAGTTGACACCACCCTGCATCATACGGTATATTGTGATATATATATATATATATAATATATATATATATATATATATATATATATATATATATATATATATATATATATATATATATATATATATATATATATATATATATTCAAAGGAGCTTGGGAACATGTGAAGAATTAAGACTCCACAGAGGTTAAGTCTGTCCAATTTGTTCTGGTGACTTATTTTATAAAAAATATTTAATAAAACTTTAATAAATCATTTACTTGTGAAAAAAAATTATTTAGAAATTTATAAATGCACTAACAATTTAAAATATGATGAATTAAAAACTACCATATAATAATATTTTATTTTTCATTATACATTTTATAATTTTGTTTATTATTATTATTATTATTATTATTATTATTATTATTATTATTATTATTATTATTATTATTATTATTATTATTATTATTATTATTATTATTATTATTATTATTATTATTACTACTACTACTACTACTACTGCGTTAAGTAGTATATATTGTTTATACCGGATAAAGTGTATTTTATCGTGACGAAGCTAAAAATATTATTAATATATAGATAAAGTAAGTAGTATAATATATTTAAAAATTCCAAAAGTAAAATAAATAAAAACGTTTGAAAATTAAAAAACTATTTACAAATTTTTATAACTTTTTAATTTTTAACTTTGGAAATTTTTAAGTATATTGTTAAATACGGTGATAGCAATTTTTTAATTATTATTAACTAGTATAATAAAAAATTATACTGCGATTTCTATGTAAAAAAAAAAAAAAAACATTTGGACAAATGTATATCACAAAAAGAATAAAAATAAAAAAAATAATCTAGGATCCATTTTCTTTACATGACCCCACCTTCTCACATAGTGAAGTTGAAAAATTATTGTAAATATGACTAATTAATTATCTCTCTATCAGTTAGATGGAAAATTTCATTAGAAAATTCAAAAGTCAACTTATAAGAAGAGATTATATATATATATATATATATATATATATATATATATATATATATATATATATATATATATATATATATATATATATATATATATATATATATATATATATATATATATATCAGTTAAAACCCGATTTTCCTAGGAAAAATAGTATTTAACCTTGTATTTAACTATCTCCTTTAATCAATTCTAGATAACGTAATAACCTAACCTAACCTAAAAGATAGTTAAAACTATTTTTTTCCTAGCAAAATCGTTTTTTTTTTTAGTTATATATATATATATATATATATATATATATATATATATATATATATATATATATATATATATATATATATATATATATATATATATATATATATATATATATATATATATATATATATATATATATATAATATTGCAACCGCTTGAGTATATGGTCATGAAATAGCAATTATTATAAAGGGCAGTAACAGTTCATTCAGGAAAATGGGAGACATACCGGAGGGAAAAAGAGGGGATAAATATTGTGCCAAATGAGTCGACAGAATATTCGCCTTTTGCCTTCTTTTTGTTAAAATATTTTCAGTGCTTGTTCATTCGTGATGGTGGAAGGTTTGTTTAGTTTTCTCTCTGGTAGGAACAGCTGATTTCGGTGATTTCCCATTTGGGGTGCCAAAGGAAGAAAACTATGATAAAGA
>SEYY01022571.1:42500-53220 GCA_009176605.1 Armadillidium nasatum
TCTTCCTCTTCCTCTTCCTCCCTTCTAATTATTAACAGTTCTGTCTTTTCAACATTCAAGATCAATCCCACCTCTTTTAGCTTTTCAGCAAAACTTGCTATCACCTCTCTTAACTTCTCTCTATCTTGGCTCTCTCTCTCTCTCTCTCTCTCTCTCTCTCTCTCTCTCTATATATATATATATATATATATATATATATATATATATATATATATATATATATATATATATATATATATATATATATATATATATATATATATATATATATATATATATATATATATATATATATATATATATATATATATATATATATATATATATATATATATATATATATATATATATATATATATATATATATATATATATATATATATATATATATATATATTATATCCTCTGGTGGGTAAAGACCAAAAAACTACTAATTTCCACCAGAGTTGGGTCCATATCAGAACCTAATCGTTAAAATAGAAAAAGAGAGTGTGTTCCAGACTTTACCAGTTGTTGTGTATATAAGATTAGGCATTGCGGTTAAGTCTAGGATCAGACAGTTGAACAGAGAAAGGATAAGACTGTGTAGAATATCGTGTTACACCAACGTGTTCTCAATGGAGGAGAAAAGCAACGGGATAGTTCAGAAGAGCAGTGTCCATTGTACTAGCGATTGTATATAGTGAGTTACGCAGCAGTTCTACGGGCAGAAAGAGACTGGAGAGAATTAGTGAGAAGGAAGAGTTCTTAAGACGAAAAGCCAGACTCCACCTTGTCAAGGAGAGCTGTGTGAGTGGAACTACTCCGGATGTATGAGGCGTATTCCATACAGGGAGAACAACACCCCTATAAAGATAAAGCAACTAGATTGACGTAAAAAAATCACGAATGCGCAACAGAATACTCAACCTATTAGAAGCTTGTTTAGAAAGAGAAGTAATGTGATCCTTCCAAGAAAGACCACTAGAGATTATTAAGAACAGATGAAGGCTTGAGTTGTGTGTTTTCGAAGATGTTTATAGTTTTGTAGAAGATAGTCTCGAGTAGAGATATGGAGGAATTGAGTTTTTGAGGCATTGAAAAAAACAATGTTTTCTCTTCCTCTTCCTCAATTTCTTCCTCAGATATTCCAAGTCAACCTTTCTAGTGTCAAATAACTGTTGCTGGGAGGGGCGCCTTTCAAACTGAAAGGAGTAATGATTTGTGAGATCATCAGCATAGAATCGGATAGATGATGAAGTAATAGAGAGAAGATTATTATTGAAAAGTTTAAAAAGTTTTGGGGATTGGACAGAATAAAGAGGAACACCACTATTAGCAGATTTAAAGTATGAACGGTGGCCGTCTACAACAGCAGCTATAGATCGATCAGAAAGAAAATCAAAGAGAAAGGATAAATTCTGAAAGAGGGAAGTTTAGAAATCAAAGATTTGTACCAGTCCCTATCGAAGGCTTTCGAAATATCCAGCGCGATAGCAAAAGATTCACTGAAATGCCGTAGAGTGGAAGACCAAGAGTCAGAGAGAATAGAAAGAGATCACCAGTACAGCGTTTCTTATAAGATAAGATTTGAAGAATTGAGATGCTTCCAATTGAGATTTGAAAACTTTAAAAAGAACGCCGCTCCTCGAAGCATCTCTGAGGCTGCTTTGAGTTTAACCTTTTTATTTTTTTTTTTTTTATTTTTTTTTTTTTTTACAAAGGTATTTGACGAGTAAGCGCTTGTAAATTTGGAACATGAGAAGGAAGTAGGGGGAAGGAGAAGTGGGAGCATAGACACTCCAATATGAGTCGAGGGTACATTAGAGACCCTCTGAGAAGGTGAAAAGCGAAAAGGAACGAACCAAAGGGCTAGGAAGTGAAACGAAATGTTCTAGATTCTAGACCATAATGTCACTCCCTGGAGTGTGCCTAATAAAGGGTACTTGCATCGCTTTGGACGGCGATACGTTCTCCCCTACACACACACACACACACATATATATATATATATATATATATATATATATATATATATATATATATATATTATATATATATATATATATATATATATATATATATATATATATATATAATATATATATATATCATGTATTGGTTACATTTTAATATGTTACTAACGGATTAAATCAAATTAAAATAAAAATAAAATATTTAAGAAAACAAACCAAATGGTTAAGAAGTAAATGGCTTGAAAATAAATTTGAAAACAATTTTTTGCATTTGAAAAAATAAACTTTTAGTGGAAAACAACATATAATGTTCGGGAAACAAAATTATCGCGAAACGGCGTTTCAAAATATTACGTAATATTAATAAAAAAATTACATAATTTAATTAAGCCAAAGGGACGAAAAAAATCTGGTATCGGTATGGGCCATTTTTAGCCGATACTGATACCGATACCGATACCAAAAAAAAAAAAAAAAAAAAAAAAAAAAAAAAAAAAAAAAAAAAAAAATATATATATATATATATATATATATATATATATATATATATTATTATATATTATATATATATATATATATATATATATATATATATATATATATATATATATATATATATATATATATATATATATATCCTACTCTATTCTTATTTTCATTAATGATCTTCTCAGCTGTTCATCTAACCCTATACATTCATATGCCGATGACTCAACCTCCATTCTTCTACTCATTTCAAATCTGCTCCTTCCTTTGCATCTAGAGTTGCTTCTCGTCTTCATCTTTCCGATTCCATTCTTGCAGATCTGGATAGAATTTCCAGTGGGGTCGTCTCAACCTTGTGAAATTCAACTCTTTAAAAACTCAACTTCCAGAAATCTCTCTCTCAAAGACACCTCCTAACTTTTCTATTTCTTTCGATGGTTCTCCCGTCTCTCCTGTTGACAATATAAATCCTTGGCCTTCACATAAACAAAAAAATGTCTTGGAAACCTCATATCACAATGGTTGCTAGGGCGGCTCAAAGAAGCTGGGAGTTCTGTTTAGACTGCGAGAATTTTTTTTCTTCCTCGCAGTTACTCCAATTATACAGGGTCTCATCCGCCCTTGTATGAGTAACTGCTCTCATATCTGGGGTGGCTCAGGTTTCACCCGTCTTTTGGATAGGGTTGAGTCAAAGGCTAAAAGACTTATAAACTGTCCCGCTCTTTCTAATTCTCTTGATTCTTTATCTTTGCGACGTGATGTTGGTGCCTTGTCTCTTTTCTATAGGTACTACAGTGGCAAATGCTCGAGGAAACTATCCACCCGTGTACCTCCACCTTTACGGCGTCCTCGCAGCACAAGGGGTGCAATGTCCGCGCATCAATTTTGCGTGGACATAGGCAACTCCAGGCTTGTCCGCTGTGGTGCCTCTTTCTTTCCTGCCACCTCTGTCTTGTGGAACTCTCTTCCATCTTCTGTATTTCCCTCGGCATTTAATCTCAATTTCTATAAAGCCCGCGTCTGCGCCCACCTGAGAAATTTGCGTTAGGTGGGTACTGTAGGGGTGGTTTTTGTTTTCTGGATTTTGTACTCTATTACTTTCATTTTTATTCTTTTAACACCCCCTCCTTGAATAGGGCTTTGCCCGTGAGTGGTGGTGATGTGTAAAAAGAAAAAAAAAAAAAAAAAAAAAAAAAAAAATATATATATATATATATATATATATATATATATATATATATATATATATATATATATATTATATAATATATATATAATATATATATATATATATATATATATATATATATATATATATATATATATATATACGATAGAAGTATTTTAGGCATAAAGAAGTTTTTGTACTGTTTATTATTTAGATTTGAGAGAGTGAAAGCTTGGTTGTTAATTAATCTAAGTTGCTATGCGCCTCTCTGCTCTGTCGATCTTATTCTCGATAGAGATACGAATCAAAAACAAACAAAAGCAACGACATTGTTGTTTGTAGTAAACATCTTTTAACAATTGTTTTTGTTTTAAATTAAACCTCACACCTTAGTGGTAATTTAGTTTTCTTAATTTTTTTTTTTCTTCTTTTTTTTAAATAAGTATAAAGAAATTCTGTATTTATTGTAAAAAAAAATATTTATTATTATTAAATTCTTCTAATTTGTAATTTTTATTTATTGTTTCTGTTGGTAATATTCATTTATTTTTTTTTTTTTTTTTTTTTTTTTTTTTAAATTTGATTTCAGACCTTCTTGCAAATTATTTTTCAAAAGTGATCCTTTGAAAATCGTGAGAGCCGAAGGATGTTTTATGTACAACGAAAAAGGGGAGCGTTATCTCGACTGTATCAACAACGTTGCACACGGTATATCAAATATGTTTGCTTTCTATATATATATATATATATATATATATATATATATATATATATATATATATATATATATATATATATATATATATATATATATATATATATATATATATATATATATATATATATATATATATATACACGAGGGGAAGTGAAACAGTTGTCGGGAAAAAAAACATCTTTTATTTTTAAATAAACATACATCAACGTAATGTAGTTATTTTCAACATAGTCTCCCTGTAATTCAACAACGCACTTTTGAAGGCGTTTTTTCCATCCGTTTAACTCCTTTCTGAAGAATGTTTCGCCCCTCGTTTTGAACCAATATAAAAAAAGAACTTTTTTCTGTTTAATATTTGATGATTCAAATCTTATACCTTTGAGGTTGTCTTTCAGTTTTGGAAAGATGAAAAAAGTAAGATGGGTCAAGATAAAAGATGTAGAGTGGATGTGATAAAATTTTCATAAACGTTTTGCAAAAACTCCTCTCAATGATTTGCAAAGCTATCCACCTAAGCATAAAAAGGAATTCTATGACGTCTCACCTTAAAATTCATGCTTTTCATGGTTTAAAAAATTACTCTTTTTTTTTAAAGGCACTAAACGAAACAATGACTGATGAATGAAATAACCTGTTGAATATCATCATTATAGACTGAATTAATGATCAATCATGTTTTATTGTAAAAAATGCTCGACGTGTTTACACACGAACACTCGTACTTTCTCACTTTCCCTCGTTTATATATATATATATATATATATATATATATATATATATATATATATATATATATATATATATATATATATATATATATATATATATATATAATATATATATATATATATATATATATAATATAATAAAATAAAGAGCTTGAATTCCGCTATTTAAACTTTTTAACGTTTTTATTTTTATTTATTTTTTTAACTTAGTGTTATTTTATAATTTACATTGAAACGTTTTGCTTAAGATGATGTATAAATATAAATTGTTAAAATAAATCTTATTGAGCATTGATGCTCGGACTTGACTTGATTCGTTTCTTCTGTTTGTTAAATCGTAGCAATAAGCTTTTGAACTGTTCGTCTGTAGTTGGAAATGGATATTTTCTTATAACATTACGATACACTGTAACTGCAATTCATGCTATAATCCTTCGTTTTTTTGTCACTTTTCTAAGTCATTTCGGAAGTATTTTACACCTTACTGACGAAACCAACATACTAGACCTTTTCGTAACTTCGTCTTTTTCTTTATCCCAATAAACATTTTTTACATCGGGGTTCCTCAGACCAAATTTTTATATCTGTATTCTATTCCGTCAATTCAATTTTTCCACAAGAACTGTCCACGAATAAGAAGACGAAGAGTTCTTGGCATTTCGAGGATGCTAACTTGTTGGACTTTTGATTTCTTAGAAATTACTGTTTGAAGCGGAATGGGTTTCATGGAGTGTACAAAATGCATGAACGAGATGATTCTCTTTGGCATTTACATTCAGTTTTCTTTCCTTTCCACAAAAGTATAAGAGTTGAATTAACTGTACTTGTTCTAATGCTATTCGTCATTAAAACGTTGCCTTTGGATATTACGATCATCTTCAAATTTCAGAAACTCTTCTACTTGCCTTCATCTAAAAAAATAGAGAAGAATTTAATTTCAAAGACTCGCTTTTCCTTTGAAAATGCATTAGCATATTTGGTTGCTCTCACTCCTGTACCTTCTTGTACTTTAAAAAAAATTTAAATTCTAACTTTACTTCCTCTTTTTCCCTTCTTCTTGTGTCTTCCTACAGCATCCTTGTTGCAGTACCTTCTGCTAAAGATGAATTCCTTCTTCAAACATTTGTTTCTAATTTCAGTTTAAACAATTTTAGATCTATTCTTCATTTCCTGCCTTCCTCCAAATTTTTTATATTTAATATAATATTTTCTCTATTTAATTTTACTACGGAGACGAATGGTTATTATGTATCTCTCTTGTGGTTCTCGAAATCTGTGATAATGTTCTTTCATCCTGCATTTTTAAGCCATTCGGACCTTATTTCCTTTCTCTCGCAAGTGTTTGCGCTAATTCTACTTACGCAGATATTTCTTCAATCACTTTATTTTTTGTTCTTTCGAAGCTTTAAATTGAAACTTTTGATTTCTAAACTCCCGTCCTTCTTTATGTCGATTCTTCACTTTAAATACCTTAAACCTGTTTTAGACAACCACAGTACTTGCAGACACTGATTTTCCTCACTGTTCTGCATGACTCTTTTAATCATGGCGTAAAATTTTCAACAAATATTTATTATCAAATTTTAATATCATGAATGTATTAGTAAAGAGGTAACTTACAAAAAAAAAAAAAAAAAAAAAAAAAAAAAAAAAACAGAGAAAGAAAGTATAAATGCAGTGAAAGCTCATTGGAGTTTGTTCTTTTGTCTTATGTTTAATATTTGATGAATCATTTTTTGTTCCATAGCAAAACTTGCTCCATTGTCTCTCTCAAAATTTAAATATCAAAAAAAAAAAAATTTTTTAAATAACTGTTTTCGATTTCATAATTTCGAATATATATATATATATATATATATAATATATATATATATATATATATATATATATATAATATATATATATATATATATATATATATATATATATATATATATATATATATATATTTCAGTGGGACATTGTCACCCTAAAGTAGTTGCAGCAGCTTCTGAACAAATGGCAGTCCTCAATACGAATTGCAGGTTTTTGCATGATAATATTGTTCTCTACGCTGAAAGGTAATTTTAAAATAGTTTTTCATTGACTAATTGTTAAGACACTATCATATATTGTGATAGTAATAATAATAATAGCGAAGTATATTATTATTATTATTATTATTATTATTATTATTATTATTTATTATTATTATTATTATTATTATTATTATTATTATTATTATTATTATTATTTCTATTATTATTATTATTATTATTATTATTATTATTATTATTATTATTATTATTGATTCTCAAAATATTTTACTAAATAAGTAAAAAAAAATTTTGTATTTGTTTTTAATCAGCAAAAAAGTTACGTATTTGTTTTCTGTTTTTTTAAACACTGATTTTTCTCGTATGCGTTTTTCACTGACAGTATTAATATTATATATATATATATATATATATATATATATATATATATATATATATATATATATATATATATATATATATATATATTATATATATATATATATATATATATATATATATATATATATATATATATATATATATATATATATATATATATATATATATATATTGTAAGCTATTCGCGCAACTTTGAATATCCCAACAGAAGAAAAATAAATTACAATATAGTTAAATTATATTAAAGACGAAAATTTAATACTTTTCACCCACCGTTGGTTAAATCCACTGATGAGGAGGCGGTTCTAGGTGGTCTAGTTGAGTTGATCTATTCTCCTTGTCGAGGCGAGGTTAGCATCAATGTTGAGTCTCGTCTACGAAATGGATGGTAAATGTCGCAATCTGTTTTCTCGAAAAGATGATCTCAGATCTTCTGTGAGTACAGCAGGATTATGTAAAAGAGCAATTGCAACGGGCACACAACAAGAACTTTTTCAGTAGTTCAAGGGTAAAGAAAACACGAAGAATGGAAAAATGTGTTTTATTGATACCCGATATTAAATGATGATGATAACAGAAATATATGAATAAATTCTTAATAACACGGTTAGAACGTGGAGAGAGAAAGGCTTAGGAAAAAGCTGAACAGATTAGAGCTCTGGTTCGGAAATAACAAAAAGTTCTTCTTTATAATGGAGGAATGTGAAGGAACATAAGTATATAACTCCTTGATAATCGTTGAGAAGATGTTGATTGTTGTGGGAGTCGTTCCGGACTCGGAACTGTAAAATTTATATAGATCTTTATTATATAGATGAAAATATTATCGTGTAGGAAAAGCAATAATAAAAAAAAATTAACATACGTGAAACGGGTAAGGTGGTTTCACTTGGTAACTTGGAGTTGAGTCTTTTCAATAGTTTTTATTATTGATAGAAATAGTTTTTATTGTTCTTCTTTTAAATATGTCAATATTTTGTAATTTTAAGTATAAATATAAAGCAAGGATAACCTGGAAGAAAGAAAATATAAGAGATTAACAGCAGAAATAATAAAAAAAATCCACTCATCTTTTGACAATCCAGTCAATCCCGAGCTTCTACAATTTCGTAAAGATGGTTAACGAATCTGAATAACTTCGAATATGAATAACTCGAATATGAAGATCTCCATCAAGAATCCTCCAAGACATCAACCTGTTAAAAATATTAGCATTAGAATTATGCTGACACCCCCTTACCAAAGTTGGTCTCGGTGATGTAGACTGACCAACTTTCCTTAAAGATAAGGAAGGCAAGTAGGAGTGTTCCAGATAGTTGATGTCATGGAGGTAACCAGATCTATTATAAATATAAGAATGATGAAAGTCCTGTAATTAACCAGATAACATCTCACCTCTCTAACCTACAAAGGACGGGAAGAAACTTAATCTTGATGATCCGTATTGGTCACCTGTTCAAAAATGCGATTAAGCTCCTTCAGAGCAGTCTCTTTGGACACGCCCCTTTCCTTTGCGAACTTCCAATATCTAGCTACCTGTAATGTACCGAAGGTGGTTAATTCTGACGATACAGTCGATGATGTAGAAGGTTGTGGAGGATTAATTGAAGAACCCTCTTGTACAATTTTTTTATTTTGCTTCCTTTTACGTAGATGAAGCTTCCACAATCCTTTACCCCTAGATTTGGAGGTAGATGCTGTTGATGTGGTTGGAATTGGAGTTGGTAGATTTGGAGTCGGACGACTCTTCTTTGATTTGGAAGTTGAACAATCCGTAGACGAACCCCTCTTCTTACTGTTTTTCCCTCCGTCACGTGATGATGGTGACTCGGAGGCAGTTGTAGGTTGTTCGTCCAAGCCCATGGAATTTACAAAAGTCCTGGAAAAATAAGTTTTCGCTTTACCTTTGGTTCGCTTAGGTAGAGTTGTAGGTATCGCCTCTGGTTGACTTGGAGGATACTCTAGTCGCCCTTGAATACCCGAAGGTCCGGGGACTGACTCTACTTCCTCAACAATCACTGAGGTCGTGGTAGTGGTTGTTGGGATGGGTGTTGTAGCTGGTCTGGTTTCTTGAGCTCTCCGTTGAAAATTGGTTAAACTCAAGAAAGCGAACATTTCCTCAAAGGTTGTTTCCGTGTAATGCAGACCATCATAACACAGTTCTTCGGCATCCAATCGGTCCGATCCTCCCATCCAGAATTTATGATGAGGGTTACTTTGACCTTTGCTGGTGTAATAGCGGTCAAAAACAGCCCTCATCGAAAAGGTCCGCTTCTTAAACCAAGGTTGTTCAGAACCTTGTAATGCCAACGTTTGCCCGAACACCTCACGAGCCTTAATGTTAAGATAGGCTCTTTGCAATTGAGGATCTTGTTCGAGTGAGGGTATAAGATCACTCCTACCTTTTCGTTTTAGAAAGGTTTCATTGAAGGTAGCTATGTCCTTCATTATAGGAATGATCAAATATACCCTAACGGCAGGGTTATACCGTGTGGCAACTCTGGTTATGGCGTCCATCTGAACAGGAACAAAGGACAAATTACAAGCCGGATTCCATGTAATGACTTGGATTGTATCAGTTAGAGGCCGTTTCTTCCAAATGGAGCATGTCAAACCGAAAATATAAATTTGATCCATGGGTCCATTTGTTTTCAGAAAACGAGTGAGTAATTGCCCTATCATCAGTAAGTCAGCGCCGGGATGGCAAGATACAAACAAGTTGATATCGTATACCAGCTGCAACTGCTCTTTTATTTTCTGCAGCACTCCAGCAACAGAATTTCCAATCACCAATACTCTTTGAGTCGTTCTTCCCATGCTGAAAAAATAATAATAAATATATGTAGTATATATAAAAATATTTAATACAATAATTTATACATATTTACAATCTTTATTTATTTAAATTAAAGAATATATAAATTCATGAATTCATTTTTAATTGAATTAAAAGTTTTGAATTTTATATCATTTCACAACTATTACAACTATTTTCAATATTACATAATATAATAGAATAGAATAGAATAGTAGGAAAGAAGTGAATGTGATAAAATGCTTGTCATTGTGGAAATGTATGTTATAATGATTGTACATGTTGTTTATTGTGTGTTATGAATTATATTTCATTTATATTTCATTATATTTCATACTTCTTCACAATTTGCACTATATTATTCACACTATTATCACTTTACGCGGCGCACATCGTTCAATAGAACTTAACTTTTGTGACGTCGTCGATATTC
>SEYY01022572.1:0-68116 GCA_009176605.1 Armadillidium nasatum
TTTTTTTGGAGAAATGCATATAATCATTAATTTAAGTGAATGTTGGCCTATTCTACTCCTTCCTTACAATTAAATAAACCTTATATCTAATTTTCTTAACCTTAAATTTCAGTGCTTTTGACCTCTTTACAAATTTTAGAAAACCCCGGCCAGAACCCCGGCCCCGGCCAAATTTGGGTGACCCCGGCCCCGGCCAAATTCCAACCCCGGTCGGTTCCTACCCACTATATTGTACTTAAATTTTTTTGAATATGCATTAAAAATAAATATTTAGCTCTGAAATAAGTAATAAAAGTTCATATATCTCACTTTGAAGCTGCTGCAGCAACCTGCTACTATAATAATAAAAAAAATTAATCTCTTTGAAATCAGGGGAGTGTTAGGCTTTTAAAGAAATATTAAGGTTTTTGATATATTGTGCAAAAGTGTTTTTCAATTGTTTATATTATATTTTTGGTTTCAATAGAATCAAATAATAGGTGGCTATACTTGCCTCGCCTTTCCAATAAAATTACTTTTAAAAAAATTGGAGAATACATTGGACTTTTCAGTCAAATTTTGATTTTATATTTGTGCTATGTTCTGTTCTTCAGTAAACTATATTTAAAGCATTACAAGATAATTTTTATCGAATAAGTAGGTTATGTTAACAACCTCGTTATTGATATCCCAAAAAGAAACCTCTGACAATTGAAATTCATTGGAGAGATCTTCAGAAAATACCTTTGTCAGTGATACAGGCTCCTCTGCCATATTAGCAGTTTTAAATCACTAGTTTCATCCTACCCAATTGATGGCATCTGAATCAAGCTACATAATGGGCAGAGGTTGGTAAGATGCCCTGTATCTGGATTCTTGTAATTACCAAAAGAAAGATCATATTCTTACAAAAGCACTAAACTTTGAAGAGTAGGTATCTTAATTGTCTAAAGTTGCTATATTTTCTGGCTCCAGTATAGAAATTTAGATCCAAACACTAGATTTTAGTGTTTGGCCAAAATTCTATTGATATTTTAAATATCTTAATATCCCAAAAAATGTATCATGACTATATAATTTATTTGTGTTTGTCAGTTAAATCTTTAACTAAATTGGGAATTTGTTTATATAGGCATAGTTTTTAGCTAAGAGATCAGAGTTCATATTTAGACAAAATATTACTGAAAAAGAAAGAAATTTCCATAAGTGAGATTTTTGGGTTTATTTGGTACCCATTTATTAATGTCCAACTTTGATGGCTTAAATATTTTCTCTGAGTTGAAATGCTGTGGAAGCTCAACAAAGAATCATACAAAATATGAAGTAAATTTTTATTTAACTACTTGTTAGTCATTAAATAAATAGCAGTAAAAGGAATTTTATTATTGTTTTAAGAAAATAAACGGTTTCATATTTTTAAATTCATCTGCTTTACATAGTTTCATATATGTAATTATGTTTTTGTATATTTAAGAATCAATATATTCTTATCTCAGTAAAGACAAGTAGAAAATCTTATTTCAGTGGTAAATGGTAATCTATATTCCGTATAAGATGTATATTTTTAAAAGTGATATGCATTTTTTATTTATTTACTTATTTATTTTTTCAAAATTAAAGAAAGATAAAATATTACTGGTGATTTTACTTATTTTTTTTTTTTTTTTTTTTTTTTTGCCAACCACAATTACTTGAATATTGAATTTAAACAAGGGTATAGGAGTGAAGGATAGTGAGGTAATAATGGTAGCCCCTAACAATACTAGTTCAACAACTGTTATATACATAGATTTCACACCATTTTCAATTTTTTTAGTTTTTTATACTGTATATATATATATTTTTTTTATATTTGTTATACTGTTTATATATTTGTTTTAATATTTAGCAATTCTGTCATTAAAATTCAATATGACATTTTCAAATTTTGAGTTTAACTGACAAACAATTAGAAATATTTATTTTTTGTGTATTTTAATTTCGCAGTCTGCATTATGAAGTCAATATCTCTAAATAAAATTGATTTTAAGCATGTAACTAGTATTAGTTACATCAGAATTCAAGACAAGGCCATCATCAAACTGCACTATTTCAGAAAATTTGTTCATTTAAAATGCAGATTATAAAATTGATAATTAGAAGCAAATGAATTTGATAATTGCCTTGCAGTACGTTTATAAAAATATCTTTTTTTATTTAATTTATTAATTTATTTAAAAACAATTTTTTTTTATTCACTTCCAGAACTGAAATATATTTATTTCATATACAAAAATTTTAAATAATTTTAAAAATGACTTTTAATTCTCAGTCTCTTCAGTGTTCAATTTTCACAAAATTGAAAGATATGTCTTTAGAATTGGCTTATTTTGGTCATGATAAATGGTCAGAAAATTTCAAAATTGATACATATTGGTAAGTACTAAGTATTATTCCAAACTATTTATTGCTAGTTTTTATATTAATTGTGAAGGTCAAACTAATTCTTAATATTCCATTTTTTTTTCATTTTAAATGTTAAGCATACAAATATTGTTCAGTTCCTATGTATAAGCTACATTGTGAAGGTCTCAATGTATTCCAAATTTTTACACTGTAGTATGTATAATTCAGCAATTTTTATTTATAATTCATTTATTCAGTATAACTAGTATATATATATATATATATATATATATATATATATATATATATATATATATATATATATATATATATATATATATATATATATATATATATATATATATATATATATATATTATATATATATATATATATATATATATATATATATATATTATATAATATATATATATTATATATATATATATATATTATATATTTATTTAGACTGAAAATAAGTTTTTTATTTTGATGATTATAGTACATTTGACAATAAAATTAAAAAATTTCCATTATTTTATTAATTTTTCAATTTTAATGTAAGGAAAATTTTTTTATTTTATTTTTATTCAAATGTGTAAATATATGTATTTTTAATAAATGTAAAATACAGGATGTCTCATTTGCTCTCAGCCCCAGATATGCACATATAGGTACCAAAGTAGTAGTCATAAGTTAATAAAATTTGCCATGAACAAACCTTGGTGTGAGAATTGTGCTAACATCACAACAAGTGTTGCAAGTGATCACCATTAGCATCAAAGCATGCCTGCACTCTCTTTTTACGGAAGGTTGTGCCAACATATTAGAATCGAAGTATCAATTGCCTGCCAAATATTGTCCTTCAGTTGTATGAATGTAAGTGGCATGTTGCAATACACTTTCCCTTTCAAAGTGCCCCACAGGAAAAAATCTGGCAGGGTAAAGTCAAGCAACCTTCGTGGCCAATGACCTGATCTTCAAAGGAGGACTCAGTTTCATACATGCTGACATTGGACATGTTGCAAGTGATTAGGGACTGACCGGGGTTGGAATTTTGCTGGGGCCCAGGTTCAGACCTTAAGTAGTACACATAACCATTTGTATTTTATAAAATAATAGGTTACCAGCCCTGTCAAATTGTAATGATAAAGAGGTAAATTATCTAGAAAAAAGCAAACTTTATTAAGCTAAAAATATTGTGAAACAAAAACACAAAAATACATATTACAAAATATAGATTGATACATGCTAGTCGTAAGGACCCGGGGCTCTGTCCAGGGTTTCCTAAAATTTGTAAAGAGATCAAAAGCACTGAAATTTTTGGTTAAAAATATTAGATATAATTTTAATTGAGATTAATTTAATTTTTAAGGAAGGAGTAGAATAGCTAACATTCACTTAAATTTATGATTATATGCATTTTTTCAGAAAATTACAGATTTTGTATAATAAAAGTTCAATTTCAATTAGAGATGTACCGATAGTATCGGCAGTATCGGTATTGGTTAATATGGCTGATACTCCGATACTTTGAATTTGACTACTAAGTGATGTCTTTACCTTAAAGGAGTATATTATGTCATGTTTGAATAATAGCATTTTTTATATTTTGTCTTTTCTGCTGATTAATTTAGGTCTCTTCCTTCATTATTTTTATTCTTTATATTGTAGCTAGTTAAAGAATCTTCTTGTAAATTGTAATCATGTTAAAACATAAAAGCGAGTAGCTAAACTTTGTTAATACTTACTGGAAAATGGAAATGGAAAATTTTTTGAATAAACACAAACATAAAAAAGTTATTAGTATTATATTTGCATTTATTATTCCTAAAAGATAATATTTTAATTTAAAAAATATACTTGGGCACAACCAAATATGAAATACATTCCTAAGTATTGGTTGTACAGGAAATGCAATCCTCAGTTGCCTAGCTGTACACAAATTTTCTATCTTATTACTGTGCATTTCTTATAATAATTTAAGTATCGGTATTGATACCTAAAAAATATAGAGTATCGGTATCGGCCTCTTTACTGGTATCGGTACATCTCTAATTTCAATACTGAGGGTCATATGGAAATATGCCCATTGCAATCCAATGGGGGTAAATATAATGGTTAATAGTACTAGTTTCATCATTAAAATACTGGTGATAGTAAATTAAGTTTTAAAGAAATTTTGAAATTTCCAGGAAGCTCAATCTTCTGGATTCTCATCTTCGTGGGATATTGCTTGAAGTCTGATGATTCAGAAACCAGTACAGGACTATGTCCTAATTTAACTGTCTATTTTGCCTATGAGTTGAATAAACATGAAAATGAAAAAAATTAACATCAATGATGACTCTATTGCCTTCTGGAAGACAAACAAGAATTATATATTTGTGCTCACTAGAAAACTCCAGAGCCAATGAAAGAAAATTCAAAGTGGGGAAATCAATTCAAAAAGATAGATTCAAACTATTGCCAAAGAATGTAGAATGCTACCGTTTTTAAAATACAATCTTTGAGCAGAAACATATTCATCATTATTACTCTCTGTTCTTGAACATTTCACTCCCACCAAATTCTAAAACTTATGATGTAAATGTTCAAGAAGATTTTGATAGTGAATAGTGTTTTAAGTGAATGAATTGTTTGTTTCCTCTTTTATGTTGCATTCATTTTTCCCCATCCAATATGTAACAAAGGAATAATGGAATTAAAATCGTAATTTTCTTATATTTTGATTTAATCCACCATTAATAAGTATAATTTGCAGTTAACACCAGCAGGTAAACCTCGGTTTTCCCTGATTATTAGCCAGGGTTGGCAAGGCCTGGGCCCTGGTTGGTTCATAAAGTGATGTCTGCAGAAAATAGCCAGTACGGAGTTCCTAGTCTTTCAAATGATATACAAACTCATTGAAGATGTTCATATACAAATTTTATTAATTATGTCCAGTACTTTCTTATCTACAAGCACATATTTGGAGCCAAGAGTGAGTGGGACACCTGTAGTTTCTTTAGCACATTGATTTTAAAAATTTTAATATGAGAACATGGACAGACAAGCAAAATTCTAGAACTTTAAATTTAGACCTCTTAAATTGTATTAGAGAAATATGCTGATTTTGCTGATGACTTAATCCTCCTATATATATATATATATATATATATATATATATATATATATATATATATATATATATATATATATATATATATATATATATATATATATATATATATATATATATATATATATATATTATATATATATATACTGTAGAGCTATAAGGATCAGGATTGGCAAGGGTGGTTTTTACCACCTTAGATTTCCCTGGGAAAAATCTTTGAAAATGTTTGACAAGTAAAACTCTAAACCAAAATATAATATGACTTGACAGACAAGTTGACAAACTTGTACACAATACAGACTGCAAAGTAGTCTGTAGACTGTAGTTACTAGCTAGTCTAGCATTATAATTATTTTCTTGAAAAAGAAAAAGAAAAAAAAAATCCTGAATTTTATTGGGCAATGTTTATTTATTTATTTATTTATTTTTTTTTTTTTTACAAAACTGCGTCAGTATCATGCAGCAATAGATTACTAATAGTATAGTACAGTATATGCAGCATATTATTAATATTCTGCCTGCTGCCTCAACCTGCCTATAATTAGCAGTTAATCATCAAAAACTTACTTCATCAGGGTGGAAAAAAACAGGGTTTTTTTCTATTAAATATATATATTATATATATTATATATATATATATATATATATATATATATATATATATATATATATATATATATATAAATGACAGTTCTGGTCATTCTGTAGCAGCTATTGTAGATGGCCACCGTTCTTCCTTTAAATCTATTAATAATTAATTATTAAATCCTGAAGGTTCTGTCCTATCCAAAACCTTTTTCTACTTTTCATTAATTTCCTTCTCTCCATTACTTCATCACCTATTCACTTCTATACTGATGACTCTATACTTCATTACTCCTTTCAATTTGAAAGACACCCCGCCCCTCTTAACATCTGTTAATTGCCTTGGAGCAATTAACTTCTGGTCTTTCTCGTATTTCAAATTGGGGAAGAGAAAACATGGTTGTTTTCAATGCCTAAAAAACTCAGTTCATCCATCACTCTACTCAACTTTTCACACAGCTATGACATCTTCTTTGAAAACACACAACTCAAATCTTTGTCTGCCCGTAATATTCTTGGTGTTTCTTTTTCTCATGATCTTTGTTGGAAAGATCACATTATTTCCCTTTCTAAACGAGCTTCTAAGTGGTTGGGAGTTCAGAGGTGTTTTCATAATTTTTTTCTCACCACCACTCTTTATAGGATTGTTGTTCGCTCTTCTATGGAGTACTTTTCCCACATCTGATGTGGTTATACTCACAGCTCTCCTTGAAAAGGTGAAGTCTCTTGCTTTTCATCTTTTCAACTCTTATCTTACAAATCCTCTTCAGTCTTTCTGCCCGTTGAATTGCTGCGTCACCCTATACAATCGCTATTGAATGGACCCTACACTTCTGAACTTTACAATTAAGAATTGTTTGGGTGACTTGCCTTCCTACACAATCTCAGCCTTTCTCTGTCCAAATCTCTGACCCCAGACTTAACCGCAATTCTCAATCTTACATGTACTCCACTGATAAACTCTGGAAAAGACTCCTTTATTTTCCCAACTTCCTTTGACTTGCACATCTTCAAACGACGCGTATTAGAAAATGTTGCCCATTAACCTGAACAGATTTCCAGTATTTCCCCAACTCTGGTCAAAATTAATACACCTTTAGCCTTTGCCCACCAGAAATGATAAAAAATTGTTTATATCTAATTCATTTAACAATATGGTTCTTTTAACCTTTTTATGTTAAAATATTTATATGATGCTTTCTTATAATATAATTTTAATTAAAATTATATGAAATTTTAAATAGTTAGTGTATACCTTTTTTTATATTGTATTATTTTTAATTAAATTTTCAGCCATGGAAGAATTGAATACAGTGATAGAAATTGGGACTGGTTCAGAAACAATTATTATTCTGATGATGTAAGTATTTTATATTGCAGATAAATTTATATTGACTAATCATCTTCATAAAGGTTTATATATATATATATATATATATATATATATATATATATATATATATATATATATATATATATATATATATATATATATATATATATATATATATATATATATATATATATATATATGCTTCTTCTTTTAACTATGAGAAATACTTAGGTTCATAATTCCCTGACGGTAATCGACGATTTTTTTTTCAAAATAATAATTTAGGAGATTAGAAATTTTGTTGCAAATGAAACTTCAAAGATCAAAGTTTTTAGTAGTCAGAAGGTATTAAATTAAATATAAATTCAAAATAAAAAATGACGTAAGTAATTGTATAAATTACCAAGGCAAAACTTTCAAGAACATGAAACATCATTTCGTATTAAATAGGTAGATAAGGAAAGCCTAATCATAATCAAGTAATCTTCGTAAATTCATGAATGCAAAACCGTAAACCATATAAAAATTTATTTTATCTTTTATTAGAAGAATTAAAAAAAAAAGTTAAAAATTTTAATGTAATTTCAATGTTAATGGCTTTCTTCTAGTTTTTCTATTTTGAAGCAGTCAAAGAATTTAGAATAGTCACGAGAATTAAGAGATAAATAAGCAGAGCAAATGAATTTAGTCGTAGAATGGCAAGAGAGCTTAAGGCACAAGGTTGAAAATTCAGAAGTCTCCAAATTAGAAACGAGAGGAAATAAAAATCATTGCTCACATATGCACAGTAATCTCCTTTGGTTGAAAGTTGAGGATTAAAACAGTAAGAAGAAACATAAAATGGTTTGCAATCAGAACGCTCAAGCACCTGGGTTTTGGTCAAGAATAAGAGGTGAGGTCTAGAAGAAGAGAGGTGGTGTTCAACAAAGTGGAAATTGGATTGAAGACGGCAAATGTTGCAGAAATTAATGAAGAAAATAGACCATGCACTGGGGAAAGTCGGCTGCAAAGTCTTGGAAGCACTAACCGTATCACCTTTTCATAGTTTGGTTTAGCAATGTGACTGCAAAATAACTAGATACTATGGATATCAGAAAATCTAAATTTTATGGTCATTGCTGGCCAACTACTCTAATCGTTCTGGAAAAGTTCCATTTTAATATTGTCTGACCTGGCTAGCAAAATATGGAAGAGCTCCATCTTACTAATAGTATACAGCATTTCCTTTTTAAATTAACATCTAATAGATTTTGTAACATTTTGCAAAATCCAAATAACGTTCCCTTGTTAGACGATTCTCAATAAGAATGGATCAATTAAATGACTAATGACAATCTCACACCACACGTTAACAGAAAAATTATGTAGAAAATGTTTTGACTATTTAGTGGGTAGTGGGTACAGTTGCAGGTATTTTCGAAAGCAATTACGAGTGAATATAGTTCTTCAATAAAATGTATCGATTAAAATGATGATTAGTGATTATCCATCGACAAAATCGTATGCGCCTATCAGTGTAGGTGATATTGATATAAACCCTGTTCATGTAATGTGCATTAATTTTTTTTTGAGGATTTTCAAGTTGAGAGGCAGTTCTTATTTGCATTTTGTCTACGGGCACTTTCAGATGTTATGTGCACACTGGGAAATCTATTGGTCTTCTCACGATGTGCTGAAAGTTTTGATAAGTTATCCGGAATTGTACAACGTGGAAACCTTTGACGATATACTTCAACTAGTTGTAACATTCCCTTTGCAAAAACCGTAATCGAACATCATATTCCAGATTTAAATAGATGTGTGGCATTGTTTATCACTTTTAACACTGTTGTCACACAAAATAATTTACAACTGACAGGTGATTAGTTGACAAATGATAAGTTTTTGTGTTGTTTACTGAATGCTAGTCTACTTGATTGGTTTAAACTTAAACCTTTAGAACGCTGTAATTTGAAAAGAATTAAAATAGAATTATAACTCTTGAGTTTTCTAGTCATGCATTTAATTGTAGAAAACACTCAGAGTTTGGTGAGTTTCTCCCGACTCACCCTGAGAGTTTGGTGAGTTCCTCCCGACTCACCCTGTATATCACTGTACTTTGAAGTCAGTAAGATAACTTCTGAATAATTCATAGCTAGAGGTAGAGAAAATTTTATGCAATAGACAGTAGTAATTGAAATAAATCCTATTAATTTACCAAAAAAGAAACTCAAAATAAATGTTCTTAAAAATCTCTGCTTTACGAGTTTTCAATTTTTAGCTAAATGTCAACTGATTTCAAAAATTCTGATGTCGGACGACTAAGACATACCCAATTCCAGAATATTCCAGCACACTTATGTAAGGATTCTCGTTCTTTCGTATAAATGCATTCATCCCCATTAAAAGGATAAATGACTAAATGTGTAATGATTTACCACATAATTCATATATTAAGTCTACCATAAGCTCCCAAAAATGAATGGTGAGCAGGTTACCAATTAACTAGCTGAAGAAAAATTAGTTATTGAGTTGTCTTTATTGACGAAAAAATACCTCTATCCTCCACCCTCTTCAGAAATGAATCTCTCTCTTTTCAGCACAGTAGGGAATATATATATATATATATATATATATTATATATATATATATATATATAATATATATATATATATATATATATATATATATATATATATATATATATATATATATATATATATATATATATATATATATATATATATATATATATATATATATATATATATATATATATATATATATATATATATATATATATATATATATATATATATATATATATATATATATATATATATTATATATATATATATATATATATATATATATATATATAGCAACCAGAAGCAGATAAAAATCAAAACACGGTGAAAAATTAGAATTTGTGCACTGCTACTATAGAAAGTATTTTCAATATCTAAAACAAATTAACAATTGCAATGATACTAATTTTATAGCTTAGCAACTTTTATGTACTTATTAGTTATTACTTACCACTTGAACTTTTTTTTTAATTTCAGTCAACACATATTTATTTATAAAATTCATTTCATTTGCATCCTAAGAACTCAAAAAATGTTATAAATTCAAAGTATTTATTTTAATAAGAATAAGCAGCAGCAATTAGGGACATTCGGTATGCCCGCTAATTAATAGGCTTCGGCAATTTGTCGAATTAATTGGCATGTCGAATTTGAAGTCAAAGCTTCGATGCATCCCTTATATATATATATATATATATATATATATATATATATATATATATATATATATATATATATATATATATATATATATATATATATATATATATATATATATATATATATATATATATATATATATATATATTTAGGGTTGGCCGAGCTCCGGAATTTTCCGCACCGCACACAGCACCAGGTCGTCGTGCACCGCACCGCACCAACTGTCAGCGCACCAACGCACGCACCGCACCGCACCGAAATAGCGCACCACGCACCGCACCGCACCGACATATACAAATGAAGCAAATATATATATATATATATATATATATATATAATATATATATATATATATATATATATATATATATATATATATATATATATATATATATATATATATATACATAGGGTGAGGGCGAAGCGCCTTCCGTAGCGATGCAAGTACCCTCCATTGGACATAACCCACGGAGTGATAGGATGGGCTAGACCATTCCGTTTCACTCCGTTGCCATTTGGTTCGTTCATTTTCGCGTTTCACCTTCTCATATATATACACTGGAGTGTCTATGCTCCAACTACCTCTCCACCCAATTCTTCACATGTTCCCACATTTTACAAGCGCTTACTTTTACATTACCTTTATAAAACAAAAAAAATCTCAAAATAGCAAAACCCACAGCTGCCTCGGAGATGCTTAGGGGGATGAATCCAAAGAATGCCCCTCATCCACCCCTCATCCCATCATCACTTGGGGGTTGGTGGCCTCCTATGATGAGGATGGTGCCGCCATGACCCGGCGTCCGGCTTGCTCCGGTGCACGGTCTTCTTTTTTCATTAATTTCTGCAACATTCGCTGTCTTTGCAACATTCTTTTTTCTAATTTCCCCTTTGTCGAACACCATCTCTCTTTTTCTAAACCTCATCTCTATTTTCTAACAGAAATTCAGGTGCATGAGTGTGTTGACAGGAAACCTTAATCTGTTACCTCCTACTGTCTATATCCTCAATTTTCAGCCAAATGCGGTTGTTGCGCATATGTTCGCAACGATGTTATTTGCTCTCGTGTCTCTAATTTGGTGTCTCCTGAATTTTCTACCTTATGGCTTCAGCTCTCTTGCAATTCTACTACTAAATTTATTTGTTCTGTCTATTTATCTCCTAATTCTACTGACTATAAATAAATTCTTCGACAATTATTACTCTTAGATAGAGGACATTCTATCTTCTTCTCCTTTCTCTGAAATCATCATTTTAGGTGATTTTCAATGTTCACCACCGCCAATGGCTTTCATCTAGTTTTCATGATCCAGCCGGTGAACTCGCCTTCAACTTTTCTATCCAGAACAACCTTGAGCAGTTGGTGCAACTCCCTACCCGTATCTCTGATCGCCTTGATGATGAACTCAACATACTTGATCTTTTCTTAACCTCTTATCCTTCTCTTTATACTGTTAAACTCTTTCTTTCTCTGGGTTCATCCGATCACTTTTTTAACTCCGTATCTTGTTCCTGTCTCTTCAAGTCTTCCGCAAGAACGACCCCCGCCTTCGGCGAGGAGACGTTTCTGGCACTTTCGGTGCTGCTAGCTGGTCTGACTTGCGGTTGTACTTCTCTGATTTCCCATGGAATGATTATTGCTTTCGTGGGAGGGATCCCCCGGAGTGTGCTGAGCGCATAACTTAGGTGATTCTCTCTGGCATGGAGGCGAACATTCCATATTCTTTCCCTTCTACTAAACCTAACAAACATTGGTTTAACTCTACTTGTTCTCGCGCTATCCGCCGCAGTGACGCTGCCTTCAGAGATTACCGTCGTTTTCAAACTCCTCAAACCCATTCAACTTAAATTTCATCCCGGAATCGTGCAAAATCTTTTCTTCTTCGCAAATGCAATAATCTTTCTGGTTACTCTTCGTCTCGCCCTTTCTGGCATTTTGGAAAAAATGTCAACTCTAACTTTGCTTCTTCCTCTTTCCCTCCTCTAGTTTCTTCTGATGGTACAACTGCCATTTTACCTTCTACTAAAGCTGAACACTTCGCTCAAACTTTTGCTTCTAATTCTACCTTAGACGATTCCGGAGCTATTCCTCCTCCTTCAACCCCCTCCAACTCATTTATGCCTAATTATAATTTCTTCTAAAGATGTCATTTCTGCTCTCTCTGAGCTTAATACTAAGAGGGCGTATGGTCCTGATGGTATTCCTCCTGTGGTTCTCAAAACTTGTGCTTCCGAGCCTTGCACCCTGCCTTGGTAAACTATTTCGTCTTTGCCTTTCTACTTCGACCTTCCCATCTTGCTGGAAACGTGCACTCATTCAGCCTGTGCCGAAGAAGGGGGACCCCTCTCAACCCTCTAACTATCGTCCAATTTCTTTAACCTCCATTCTTTCTAAAGTTTTCGAATCTATCCTTAACAGGAAGATTTGGAAACATCTCAAATCTTCTAATCTTATCTCTGATCGCTAATATGGTTTTCGTAAAGAGCGTTCTACTGGTGATCTTCTTTCCCTACTTTCTGACTCTTGGTCCTCCGCTCTCCGGGGTTTCGGTGAGTCTTTCGCTGTGGCGCTAGACATATCGAAAGCCTTCGATAGAGTCTGGCTCAAAGCTTTGATTTCCAAACTTCCCTCTTTCGGAATCTATCCTTCTCTCTGTGACCTTCTCTCTAATTTCCTTTTTGGTCGTTCTATAGCAGCTGTTGTAGACGGCCACCGTTCTTCCTATAAATCTATAAATAGTGGTGTTCCTCAAGGATCTGTCCTATCCCCAACTCTTTTTCTAATTTTCATAAATGATCTTCTCTCTATTACTTCATCTTCTATCCACTCCTATGCTATACTCCACCCTTCATTACTCATTTCAATTTGAAAGACGTCCCACCCAACAGCAGTTGATTGATTTAAGAAGGATAGCCTTGGAGCAATTGACCTCTGATCTTTCTCGTATTTCAAATTGGGGCAGAGGAAACATGGTCGTTTTCAATGCCTCAAAAACTCAATTGCTCCATCTTTTTACTCGACATAATCTTCCACACAACTATGACATCTTCTTCGAAAACACTCAGCTCAAACCTTCATCTGTTCTCAAAATTCTCGGTGTTTCTTTTTCTCGTGATCTTTCTTGGAAACATCACATTACTTCTCTCTCTAAACAAGCTTCTAAGAGGTTGGGTGTTCTGAGGCGCCTTCGTAGTTTTTTTACGCCACCCCAGTTGGAAACATCTCAATTCTTCTAATCTTATCACTGATCGCCAGTATGACTTTTATAAGAAACGCACTACTGGTGATCTTCTTTTCCTTCTCTCTGACTATTGGTCCTCTTATCTTCGGCATTTCGGTGAATCCTTTTGCTGTCGCACTGGACATATCAAAAGCCTTCGATAGAGTCTGACAGAAAGCTTTGATTTCTAAACTACCATCTTTCGGTATCAATCCTTCTCTCTGTGATCTTATCTCTAATTTTCTTTCTGGTCTTTCTATAGCAGCTATTGTAGACGGCCACCGTTCTTCCTTTAAATCTATTAATAGTGGTGTTTCTCAGGGTTCTGTCATATCTCCAACACTTTTTCTTCTTTTCATTAATGATCTCTCTATTACCTCATCTCCTATCCGCTCCTGTGCTGATGACTCCACCCCCTTTCTCTTTCCAGATTGAAAGACGTCCCTCCCAACAGCAGTTCATAGACTCGAGAAGGGTAGCCTTGGAGCAACTAACCTCTGATCTTTCATGTATTTCAAATTGGGACAGAGAAAACATGGTTGTTTTCAATGTCTCAAACACTCAGTTTCTCCATCTCTCCACTCGACACAATCTTCCTCACAGCTATGATGTCTTCTTCGAAAACACACTACTCAAACCTTCATCTCTCCTTAATATTCTTGGTGTTTCTTTTTCTCATGATCTTTCTTGGAAAGATCAAACTATTTCTTTTTCTAAACAAACTTTTAAGAGGTTGGATGTTCTGAGGCGCCTACAGCATTTCTTCAATCCAATTTCTCAACACTATAGGGGTGTTGTTCGTACTTGTATGGAGTACGCTTCGCACATCTGGGGTGGTTCCACTCATACAGTTCTCCTCGAGAAGGGGGAGTCTAGGATTTTTCGTCTCACCAACTCTCCTGCTCTTACTAACTCTCTCCAATCTCTATCTGCCCGTCGAATTGTTGCATCACCCTTTCTTTACTATCGCTATTACAACGGACACTGCTCTTCTAAATTCTCTCGTCGCATATCTCCACCATTGAGAAGAGCTCGTGTGACACGTCTTTCTACACAGTCTCATCCTTTCTCTGTCCAATTCTCCGACCCCAGACTTAACCGCTATGCTCATTGTTACATATACTCTACTGGTAAAGTCTGGAACACACTTCTTTTATCTGTTTTCTCCACTTTTTACTTGTTCTTTGTTGGTCCTTCGGTCAAGATAGGATTTTTCCAGTTCCGGCGGAATTTGCTAGGCCTCCGACCTTTGCCCGCCGGAGGATATATATATATATATATATATATATATATATATATATATATATATATATATATATATATATATATATATATATATATATATAGTCAACAGCAATTAATTAACGCTAGGAGAGTGACCCTGGAGTAGTCAACCTTTGCTCTTTCTCGCAGAGGATAGAGAAAACATGCGAATTTTTAATCATCAAAACTCTGATCCTCTATCTTTCTACTCGATACAACGTTCTACAGAAATCAAACTTTCGTCTGTCCTTAAATATTCTCGCTATTTCTTTTTCTCGTTATAACTTTATAAAGGATTACAATACTTCTCTATGAAAACAAGCTTCTATGATGTTTAATGTTCTGGACTCCTTCGAAATTTGTCTACTTTTCACAGATGTCTTGTTTCACGTTTCGCACATCTGGGATGGTTCCACTCATGATGCTTTTGAAAAGATGGAGTCTGTCTTTTAGTCTTATCAGTTCTTTCTTACTAATTCTCTCCAAACTCTTTGTGCACGTCAAATTTCTGTGTTACTCTCCATACTATAGCTCATTGCAACCAGCTCTGCTCTTTTGAGCTCTACAGTCGCATACCTCCTTCAATGAAATAGGCTAGTGTGACAAGTCTTTGTACAGTCTTTTTCAGTTTTTTGTCAAGGAAATTTCGAGAGGTAGTGAGGAAGGTGCAAGAAAGATAGTAACTTTAACTCTTCTGTCAGGATACCTTGAAAATATGAAGTTTCAATTAATATATATATATATATATATATATATATATATATATATATATATATATATATATATATATATATATATATATATATATATATATATATATATATATATATATATATATATATATATATATATATATATATATATATATATCTGACGAACAAATGATCATCGCAGTATACATCAACTTCGGTGCGGTGCGCACCAGAGGCCGCCACTACGCACCGCACCGCACCGCACCTCTAATTTAATCCTTTGCGCACCGCACCACCGCACTTTTATTTTTTCTTTCGCACCGCACCGCACCGCAACCGGGTTGCTGAAAATATGCTGCAGCACCAAAGCAACCGCACCAAGCACCGCACCGCACCGCACCCGGTGCGTCGGCAAACCCTAAATATATATATATATATATATATATATATATATATATATATATATATATATATATATATATATATATATATATATATATATATATATATATATATATATATATATATATATATATATATATATGAAAGAGAAGCACAAAAAGACTAGAGGACGTTTTTAAAAGCAACGTTTCGAGAGAAACTCCCCAACTTCAGGCCAACACTTTGTTCTAAAAATTAATTCTCAAAACATGAAGTGAACTGAAGATGAGAGTTTCCCTCGAAACGCTGCTCTTTAAAAATGTCCTCTAGTCTTTTTGTGCTTCTCTAACTGGAAATTATCTTTCAATAGGAAGGAAAATGAAACCTCACTTATATACCCATATATATATATATATATATATATATATATATATATATATATATATATATATATATATATATATATATATATATATATATATATATATATATATATATATATATATATATATATATAATATATATATATATACCTTATATTTCAGCCATCGCCCCTGAAATATCACAATATATCAATGAAAACAGAAAATAACTTCCTCAGAAGCCCAAGTTTATTTGGTGAGTAGTGATCATATGAATAAGCTTGGTACAATGATTATAATCGTTATATATATATATATATATATATATATATATATATATATATATATATATATATATATATATATATATATATATATATATATATATATATATATATATATATAATATATATATATTATTATTATATTTATTAAAATATATATATATTATATATATATATATATATATATATATATATATATATATATATATATATATATATATATATATATATATATATATATATATATATATATATATATCACCTCTGGTGAGCAAAGTCCAGAGGCCTACCAAATTTCTACCAGAGTAAGGAGCAAATCGGAAATCTGGTCAGATTATAGTCCGACATGTCCTGATACACGGAGTTTGAAAATATTTATGTCATAGTAAGTTGGAAAAATAGATGAAGGGAGTGTGTTCCAGACTTTACCAATAGAGTACATGTAAGATTGAGCATAGCAGTTAAGTATGGGGTCATAGAGTTGGACAAAGAAAGGATAAGACTGTAAAAAGATGTGTCGCCCCAGCTCTTCTCAAAGGAGGAGGTATGCGACAAGAGTTTTCAGTAGAGCAGTGTCCATTGTAATAGCGATAGTATAAGAGAGACTGATTCAACAGTTCTGCTGGCAGAAAGCGACTGGAGAGATTAATGAGAGTAGGAAGAGTTGATAAGACGAAAAGTCCTAGACTCTACCTTTTCAAGGAGAGCTGTATGAGTAGAACCACACCAGATATGTGAGACGTTCTCCATGCAGGGGCGAACAACACTCCTATAAAGAGCAAGCAACTGGGGTGGTGTTAAGTAGTTCTCAGGGCGCCTCAGAACACCCAACCTCTTAGAAGTTTGTTTTGAATGAGAATTAATGTGATCTTTCCAACTTTCCAAGAGAGATCACAAGAAAAAGAAACACCAAGAATATTAAGAACAGATGTTGAACATAGATATTAAGAACATAGTTGTGTGGAAGATTGTGTCGAGTAGGAAAATGGAGGAATTGAGTATATATATATATATATATATATATATATATATATATATATATATATATATATATATATATATATATATATATATATATATATATATATATATATATATATATATATATATATATATATATATATATATATATATATATATTATTTATTTAGGATCTGATATAAATTTAATTTTAATGCATTTAAGTAAAAGTTTTCCTGTTACATTTTTACATACGAGTATTTTATCATTTTGAGAGACAGTTTCTCCATATCTGTTGACTCATTCCTTGTACATTCTTGTATACTGTGAAAGCTATAATATAGCAATCAATTTCAGAATGCTAGTTGGTTTAACTATTAGGCTATCACAGTCATGGATATTTTTAATATTTATTTTTTAATGTAAAATAAATTTTGAAAAAAAAAAACATTAATTTTCCTCTATTTTTCTAATTATTTGGACTTTGTAAAAAAAAAATTTTAATGTTCAAATAATAAGATGCAGAAAGGCCAGATGTTCTCTATGTGTAGGTATTGTAATTAGTGATTTTTCTATCTTCAAATATATTACTTTCTTTTGTAGCCTTTGGAGAAATTGATTTTTTTTAATAGATATACTCCAGAATTCTTTAAGTAGATCTGCCTTCTATTGTTTTTTTTTTTTTTTTCTCAATTTATTTACTTTTTGATATTAAAAAAAAATAAAAAAATTTAAATTCTGTCTGCGAATGTAGATCATTTGAATGTATTTGCTTTAATGATTATAAAGGGCTCACACTCACGTTCTTTACATGGGGAAGAGTTGATTTTGTACACTTCTGCTTTCATCAGTATTTTTAAACTGGCTCTATATTGTTTTTTCATTTTATCCATAATTCTTTTCAAAAATCTTTCTTTTAATCTAAAAAAAAAAGTGTATCTTATATTGTAGAGTAAAAATTGTGCTAACAACATGAGCAAGGCTATCATAAATATTAAATCTACCTTTCAAACCACTGTTTTCTTTGTACACCACCATCGTTATTACCAATTACGGAAATTATTTAGTACTCTGGCATGAGTTATGATAGAAGAAAACATTGATTTAAACCTACTTGCTACATTCTTTATCACAAAGAATAACTACAATAAAACTTCTCAATCGAATGTCAGTCACTAACAGTTAAAACAGGAATGTCAGGATGACCAGCGATATATATACAGTGGAACTCCAATATTCGTCCCCTCCAGTATTCGTCTTTTCCGATATTCGCCCTGTAATTTTTTTTCCGATATTCGTCGAAAAATCAATATTCGTCCTACCTACGAAGGCCTATAACCTTAAAAATAAAAACTCTTAATAACAATCATTGTTTTTCTCATCCAAAAGGAAAATTTCTTTTTAAAATTTTATTTTGTTTAGCGTATGTAGGCCTACACAGTGCGTATACGTATTATTTATGGCATACGCTGTTTATATACTGTATTAAATTGTACAGTGTTTGAAATGATTTCGGAGATCGATTCTGGATTGAAATTTTTTTTTTTTGTTAAGGAATAGATAGGCAAAATTCGATGGGAACGAATTAATCCATTTTTAGTTAATTCCTATGGGAAAAAATTATTCGATATTCGTCTTTTTCGATATTCGTCATCCCCTCAGGAACGGATTAATGACGAATATTGGAGTTCCATGTATATATATATATATATATATATATATATATATATATATATATATATATATATATATATATATATATATATAATATATATATATATATATATATATATTTCAGAATGGATAAATTTTTCCCTCAATTGTCCATGAAGAAATAAACAAAAGGGTATTATATATATATATATAATATATATATATATATATATATATATATATATATATATATATATATATATATATATATATATATATATATATATATATATATATATATATATATATTAAGATAATTCTCTATCATGAAAAAATAAGGTGTAAAAAACTTCAGCTTTCTCTGATCACATTAACGTGCGCCGTTGAGAGGATGAAATTTGTAAAATTTGTTAAATGCTATTCCCTAAATAAAGTGCATGTGTTCAACGTTACAAATGCGATGTTTTTCCAGTTTATCTATACTGTTGTAGAAAGATGTGTTAATTATTGATACAATATAGGCTAATAAGCATGTTAAGTATATACCAGAACTTGAAAAAGTAAAGTCAGTATGAAATAGTTCCAGCAGTGAGAGCGAAGAAGAAATTTTTAATGCACAACAGAGTTTATTGGTTGGTGATGTCATTTCCCTTCCTGATGCAAATTCCCGAAAACAAATATTGGAAAAGACTAATGTGGTTATAAGACCATAGATCTCAAAGTCGTAAACAAGGGATTCTGTACTCTAGATAAATATGAAATAAACGATAGATAAGCCATGCATATTATTTTTCTGTGGTGGACGCTTTAGGGCAAAACTTTAAATGCTTCAGTGATTAACAGGTAGTCTATTAGACGATGTTAAGATACACGAAAGAAAACTAAAAAATAAAAAGAATCTAAAATGATAAATTAAATGCAGCAGTGATGCATTAGGGTGGGAAATTTTGCTAAACTAATTTGACAGACTTTCTATTGTGATTACGAATTGGAACTTGAACAGATACTTCACTTTGCAGGACTGAAAAAAGGCAGAAGATATCTTTGATGTTTTATGTGATTGGAGCTTAGAAAATACAATCAGTGCTTGCTGTTTCGATGCCACTACGACTAATACGGGTTCGTACTATGGTGCTTGCATTTATTTGAAAAAAATCTATTATGTTTTCCTACGGACATCATATTTTAGAAATTATCATTAAAACTGTCTTTGAACAAAAATTCCCAGGAACTTCTTGTTCCACAGAACCATTATTCTAAATAATTTCAACAATCTTGCCCATCGATCGATAAAACTAAATTTCTACCTGGGATTGCACAGCACAGAAAGAAGAATCTAAACTTTTCAATGACTGTAAAACTGCTATAATAATTGAATATTTTATAATATTGGTAAACTATGTATAGAATGACTATAAAGAATTTCCAGAATTATGTCTGAATTTTCCTCGGGGAATCTCCAGAAAATATATTTTTCTATTATCCAGGAGTTTAAAGTCACATTCGTTAAAAATGTTTTTTTATAGGGAAAGAATTCCAGATGAATGCAACTATAGAGAAGGCTCTTTCTTAGCTTATGAATTTTCATTGTGAAAATTTACACAAAAAACTGCTTCTTGTCTGTCCTTTCTACAGAAGCTCCACGTTCAGATTTGAACTTGATAAAATACTTGTACAAGTTTTTAAAAAATTGATGAAGCCTTATCTAAAGCTGCTTTAGATAAATTTTTAACCCCATTTGTGGTAAATAAGTCCAGAAGCTGTGTCGTTTTCTTTTTTTATGACAGTATTCCTTTGGAGATAAAAAATGTCTCAGAAAATTCAGGAACACGATGAATCAGACAGAGAGAATTCCCCCGTGTAAAAATGTTTCTTTAAAATATTCTGATTTTGAAGATATTGTAAATGGAGACTTGGAACTATTCGTATGTCCAGGCACGAATTTTTTAAAATAATTTTAATATACATTAAGAGATTCAAGATTTACGAGATGTGTCACAGGAGTGTTAATGTTAATATAGGCACAGACTCCACTATTTAGTCGGAAATTGTTAAAAAAGCTATAGTTAGAGATGTTAAGATTGTTAGTGAAAGAATATGTCCAGCTGGGTCTCAGACAGAAGCAAAAGATTTTGGACGAGAGATATGGAGCTGGTTGCTCTACGGATTCGAGATTAGCTCGAAGGCCAAGGACGTTTTCAAAGTTGATAGAAATCCCCCGTCTACGCCCATCCCCACGACCTCTCAATTTAGGCATTCAAAGAAACACACACATCTACACCTACCTACCTACACACACGCAAGCAGGCAGGCAGGCACGTACGCATGCACGCACAATATAATAAAGAAAACTAACAAAAAATAATTAGTTAAAATTATTAAAACTTTTAAAATTAATATTAAAATCTAATATTAATATTACAGTCTTATCTCTGATCGCCAGTATGGCTTTCGCAAGAAACATTCTACTGGTGATCTTTTTTCCCTTCTCTCTGACTCTTAGTCCTCCGCTCTTCGGCATTTCGGTGAATCTTCTCTATCTTCATTCTCAGATCTTGTAGTACATCACCCCACCTCTTTATCACTCTCTGCAGTGTACCAATCTATCACGTGACTATTGCTACATCATCCGCATTAGCTAATACTACTCATAGTTCTTCGCCCATTTTTACATTTCTTATACATCTCTTCATGTATATGATAAAAAGGAGTGGCGATAATATTCCTCCCTGTTTGACTCCCGATTTCACCGGGAACCAGTCACTTGTGCTATGTGCTGTTCTAACCGCAATAACAGTGTTTACATACATGTTTCTTATAACTGGTACTTTTCTATAATACTAATCGTTAAGAGTTCCACACATCTTGTCTCTCGGTACAGTGTCATATAAATACTAGGTACATTAGTAGGAGATTTTCTATTATTAATTTACAGTTTATAGCAAGGTAAATTAAATAATAATGTTAATACTTTCATATCACTACAAGATAGTTTACATGACATACTTGTAAAATATAGAAAACATTGAATTCTCTGTATTCATTTCTTACTTAGAAAATATGAGAAACTGAATTCCAAACCATGCCATTGATACCCTAAAAAACATTTTGTTTCCTTTGTTCTGAAGTAAGGTTTGCTATCAAACTTAATAATTTACCTAGTAGTTCCCACTGCCTACTGCGGTAGATAGTGAATCTCCCAATTGAGAGGTAGGTTTGGTGTCTACAATATATATATATATATATATATATATATATATATATATATATATATATATATATATATATATATATATATATATATATATATATATATATATATATATATATTATATATTATATATATATATATATATATATAATAATATATATATAATATATATATATATATATATATATATATATATATATATATATATATATATATATATATATATATATATATATATATATATATATATATATATATATATATATATATATATATATATATATATATATATATTATTAGTTGGCTTTTCATCCCCTTGAAGGATGCCTCTGTGATGTTTGCAGTGAATATAAGAACTTTCGATCATGTTTTGTTAGGTAAGATTTTTATTGTTATTATATTATTATTATATTTATTTACTATATTTTTAATTTAGGAAAAATTTTTTTTATTTTTCCCTCTTTGTTATGTCGCCAATTTTTTTCTTCTAAAATTTAACAACCTTTTAACTGCAAAAAAAAATTTCTGTACCTTTTTAATCTTTTTAAATCAAGATCCATTTCCACTTTTCTTAAAAGATTTTTGCATTTATACTTTTACTGATGGGGTTAACATTCATCTCTAGTTTAAAAAAAAAAAATAAAAGATAAATAAAAATAGAGGAAGAAGCTTGTGTATCTCACAGTTGATGAACGTTTTGCAAGAAAAGTCTTAAGGATAACTTTTTACAGAGATGTAATGTTTTTCTTTATATATATATATATATATATATATATATATATATATATATATATATATATATATATATATATATATATATATATATATATATATATATATATATATATATATATATATATATATATATATATATATATATATATATATATATATATATATATATATATATATATATATATATATATATATATATATATATATATATATATATATATATATATATATATATGAAAATATATTAAGGAAAACATTTCGGGTTACATCTGTTAAAACTTTAGAAAAAAATTTTTATTTTATTTACAATGAAAATACATAAAATTTTAAAATATAATTTTTTTTAAAAATTTTTAAATATCTTCATTTCTTTTTTTTTTTTTTTTTTTTTTTCTTTTTATCTCAATATAAATTCATTCTTATTATCTAGGGCATATTTCTATTTCTACCACCTTACAATTTCCTTACAGGAAAGGACCTTGTATTCCTAAGGACAGCATTGTTGTTTTAAAAGGAATCAATAGAATAGGAAAATATCTTTATTTCGGGCATCGGAAAATGGTAGAAGAAATGACCTGCGAAAGGAACTGCTTAAGACCCAGAGAAGTTGGACATAACATAAAATTACTCTATTCTGGTAAGTGTGGTTAACTCCTTATTTAATTACGGATTGTTTAATCTGTGATGGTAGTGACTATCCTATTAAGTGGCCTTCCCAACTTATTGACCGTTATATCGCTATATTAAGTGATATTATTAAGTTTATTTAACATATTGATATGAAATTTTTACATTAAAATTTGAGTTTCATCGTAAAAAAAAAAGTATATAAATTTTGTTTCTTTTCATATAAAATATTTTAAATAGTTAATTAATAAAAAAGTACATCAACTTCATGTAAGGAAATTTTCAAAACTAAGCACACACACATACATTCACAAAATAATTGTTTCATTAAACCATTAATATCCATTTCCATCATTTCATACCTTATTATAATTGACTTTTTATTCAAGTATATAAAACCTTTCCAAATTAATAAATGTAAAATAAAAGGAGGAAGTTTATTTTCTTAAGTATAAATTCTTCTAAAATAATTAAAATAATTGGAAGATATTAATTATTTAGGTAGGGGGGAAAGAGTTTCAAATACTGTAAGCCAAGTTGTTACAGATTTATTATCTCTTAATGTGAAATTAACATAACATTTACCTTTTGTAATAATGTTAGGACGAAATCTTCTTACCACCAGCTAAGATTTAAGTATTAGCCGAAGTTGAAGGTTGCCAGTAGTGTGAAGTTAGACAATTTTAAGAGCTGACTGCAAAAGTTATAACCTATTTTTTATATTTTTTTTTATAATAACGCTGTTGTTGATACTTTATAAACTTTCAGCAAATGGCTTTTTGATTTGGAAGGGTGTATTTAAACTTAGATTATTTAATAAATACATTTCGTACCCAATTTAGATCCGAAATGTATTAACTTTTGGAAATAAGTTAAAAAAAAATTCATTAAAGTATAGGGAAATAGTTTATTCTTATACCGATCACTCAACTCTCCATTCTTCTACTCATTTCAAATCTTCCACCTCCTTTGCTCTAGAATTGCTTCTCGTCTTCAAATTTCCGATTCTATTCTTGCCGATCTGGATGGGATTTCCCGGTAGAATCACTTAAACCTTGTGAAATTCAACTCTTTAATGACTCAACTTCACATTTCCCTCTCAAAAACACCTCTCAACTTTCCTATCTCCTTTGATGGCCCTCCCGTCTTACCTGTAAACAACATTAACATTCTTGATTTAAACATAAAGAATAAACTTTCTTGGAAATCTCACATCACAATGGTTGCTAGGGCGGCTTCAAAGAAGCTGGGAATACTTTTTAGATTGCGGGAATTTTTTTCTTCCGAACATTTGCTCCAATTATATAAGGGTCTTTTCCGCCCCTATATGGAGTACTGTTCTCACATATTGGGGGAGGGGGTCCGATCCCACCTTTCTTTTGGATAGGGTTGAGTCTAAGGCTAAAAGATTAATAAACTGTCCGCTACTTTCAAACTCAATTGACTCTGTCTCTGCCACGTGACGTTGGTACACCATTTCTTTTCACTAGGTACTACAACGGCAGTTGCAAGAGGAAATTAACCTCTCGTATTCCACCACCATTGCATCGCCCTCGTAGCACAAGGGGTGCCATGCTTTCGAATGATTTTTGTGTGATATATTAAACCCTTTGTGATAATTGCTTCTTTCCAGCCATCTCTGTTCTGTGGAGCTGTCTGCCGGCATCTGTTTTTCCTGCTGCATTCAGTCTTCCTCTCTTTAAGGCCTCCGTCTGCGTTCGCCTGAGAGATTTGTGTTAGGCTGGGATTGGGTGGGTTTTATATTATATTTTATTTTATTTTATATTAATATATTATATATTTCTGTCCCCTCATAGAAAAAGGCTCGGCCCGTGAGCGGTGGTAAACTGTAAAAAAATAAAATTTTTACACTGGGCTTACAGTACGTGAAACTCTTCCTCCCCCCTAAATAATTAATATCTTCCAATTATTTTAGAAGAATCTATACTTAAGAAAATAAACTTCCTCCTTTTAGTTTACATTTATTAATTTGGAAAGGTTAGAGTATATACTTGAATATAAAAACTCAATTATAATGAGGTATGAAATGGTGGAAAAGGTTATTAATATTTTAATGAAAATTATTTTGTGAATGTATGTGTGTGTGCTTAGTTTTGGAAATTTCCTTACATGAAGTTGATGTACCTTTTTAATAACTATTTAAAATATTTTATATGAAAAGGAACAGTATTTATATACTTCTGTAATAGTATGCAGATCTTAATTTCACTGTTGTTATAAAAATTTTTTTTTTTTTTTTTTACAATGAAACTCCAAAAAAAATTAAATTGGCTTGAAAATGATTATTTGATATTGAATAATTTTTCATCTTGATGTAGTATGTAGAAAACTAAGTTACAACCTCTTGATGGCAGAAAGTTCTTTTCTTTGTTTCTTGTTCCTTTTAGGGGGAGGGGGTGACGGGGAAGTGTTTCACATACTTTAAGCTCAGTTGATACAGATTTATCTCTTAATGTGTATTTAACCCTTTGTAATATCTTTCAGAAGACACTGAATTTTTTATTGATTGTGAATTAATTGAAGCTGTTTATTTACCATCGGAAAGGAAATATCATCAAGAACCATCAGGTGTGAAAATCCATCAATACACCTCACTTCCCATCATTCATAATCCACTGCCTTCAGAGCATTTTAACCCTTACAGGAGTGAAATTTCTCGTCGATCATCGTTGAACGGTTCCAGTGGAAATCGTCACCCTGCATATTCGGGGTATCGTAGGTTATCGGAAAATTCATTTTATCCTGACTGTCGTGATTCTTATTTGGATTCAGAAGACTCTGTTTTTGGATATTCAAATGGCTCTCGACACTTTGTTTCCAATAACTTTCATACGGACGTATAAATTATTTATTTAATTTATAATTTTTTATCAAGTTTTTCCTCGTCTTTTTTTTTTTAATTTTTCTTTAGTTTCTTATTTTTAAGTTTTAAAATTTTCGAAACTCATTTTTAAAAGGGGTGTTATTAAAATCTTTTACACTAGTTTCAAATGCATAAAAAAAAGTCACTAAAAATTTTAAAAATTATTTTTAGAAATTTGTTTTATGATACTATTTGACATTTAGTTGCATTAAATTTTAAAAACTTTAAAAAATATTCGATTAAGGTAATAAAATCTTGTCCAAAATATTTCATTATTTTTAAGAATAAATTTCGTAACATTCCATTATTATAAAAAATAATCCTTGATATTTGTTATTGATAGGATTTATCTGTGATATAAAATTATTTTTTGGTAAATTTTGATATATATTTCTTAAGATTTTGCAAATTTAATACATGTTGACAAGACTACTTGAAAATCTTTTTATTTTTAATATGGTTTATCTTTATGAACTTTTTGATAAAATTTGCAATTTGATCAATTTGTAAATGAGTAATCGTAAATTCAAAATTTCTTAAAGTGAACCTGTCTCAATCATTGTATGTTTTTAATCATAGTGTAATAAATTTAAGCAATTTGCATGTTTCCACTTTAAGTAAATGAGTTTTATAATTAATTTTATATAATTTAAATATCCTAATATATTTTTTAATTATTTAAATCAGCTCCAAAGTAGACACTAAAGCGTTTGTTAGTTGGTATAGTAAAGGCGCCAAGCCAGAGCAGTAGGTTTTTTGGAACTTGAGCCAAAGTTGGAAAAAAAATATTTTTTTTTTTTTGGGGGGGGGGAGGAGCTCGAGCAAAAATAAAAAAAATTTGTGGTGAAGCTGGAGCCAGATAAAAAAAAATATTTTTACTATAAGATAAAGTGGTTGAGAACCGGAGCCTCGTAATATTAAATTGATAGAGCTGGAATTGGAGCAGGCAATTTTAAAATGGTGGAGTTAAATTTGTATATTTTAAAACATCAGAGTCTATCATAGAAATTACCAGCTGCGTTACCCTGGCTTTAACCTCAAAATGATACTTCTAGGCTATTTCAGAAGTGGTGCAAGCAAGATATCTTACCACACTGGCTTGTTAGGTTTTCAGGCTTGATTGAAACTGGCAAAGAATGCAACGCCAATCGTATAGGACCAGTTATTAAGGAGATTTTCGAGATTACAATCTTAAATCAAAATCCTATTTTCATATTTTAAAATCCATTTTTCTTAAAACCATTACTATAGTACTAAAATAAAATTTTATCTTAGTTATTTGGGTTATTAAAGTATTGATTACTTTATCAACCCATTCATTCTCAACGTACTCTTTCCTTATCAACTTTCTCCCTTTCTTTACCCTAGTTTTTATCTGGTCTTTGTAATGAACTTTCCATATTGTACTCCTATTGATAGTTTATTTTTGTTCGGTGGATACTTCGAGAAGAAAAAAACAGGATTTTAAAATACAAGTGTTGAAAATCTCTTCGAGCCTTTCAGAGTTACTCCAGTAGAGGTATAAAGGAACTCCAGTTGGCATTTTCGAATTTGACAAATAATTAAAGGTAGTTTTTATTTTTCGTTTCTCAAACAGATTTGTAATGCAACTGAATAAATAAATACTTTTCAAAACAAATAGTAAAAGTAGTAGTTATAAAAATTCATTAACTACTATGATATTAAGTAATAAAAAAGAAAGCAGAAATTCTACAAAATGCATTTCGTGTATCTTCCAAATCCTCAACTTGCAGTATGTTTAAACTCTCACTCTGGAAATGTAAAATACTTTAGCCAAACTGCAAAATGTAAAGGTACTTATTATTTTGTTTGCAATGCAACACCATTCTGAAAATTTTGATACTTTTTTCTTGCACATTTAAACTAAAATAGAGCACATTTCTCCGAAATCATCATCACAGGTGATTTCAATGTTCATCACCGCCAATGGCTTTAATCAAGTTCTCATGATCCAGCTGGTGAACTCGCTTACGACTTTCCTATTCAGAACAACCTTGAGCTGTTAGTGCAACTCCCTACCAATATCCCTCACTGTCTTGGTGATGAACCCAACTTACTTTATCTTTTCTTAACCTCTTATCCTTCTTAAACTGTTAAACTCTTTCCTTCTCTGGGTTCTTCCGATCACCTTCTCTCAGTTTCTTTTTGTCTTTTTAAGTCTTCTGCAAGAACGACCCCCGACTTCAGCGAGGAGACGTTTTTGGCACTTCGGTACTGCTAACTGATCTGACTTGCGGTTGTACTAATCTTATTTTTCATGGAATGATTACTGTTTCCGTGGGAGGGGTTTCTTGGAATGGAGGCGTACATTCCATATTCTTTCCCTTCAACTAAACCTAACAAACCTTAGTTTAACTCTATTTGTTCTTGTCCTGTCTGCCGCAGGGATGCTGCCTTCAGGGATTACCGTCGTCTTCAAATCGCAGAAACTCTTTCAACTTATATTTCATCCCGGAATCGTGCGAAATCTATTCTTCGTGACACCAAAAACTCTTTTCTTGGTCGTAAATGCAATAATCTTTCTGGTTCCTCTTCCTCTCGCCCTTTCTGGCATTTTGCAAAAGATGTCAACTCAAACATTGCTTCTTCCTCTTTTACTCCTCTAGTATCTTATGTTGGCACAACTGCCGTTTTGCCTCCTTCTATGAACTATTCGCTCAAACTTTTACCTCTAACTATACCTTAGACGATTCCGGAGCCATTCTTCCTTCTTAAACTCCCTCCAACTCATTTGTGCCTAATATTGTAATTTCTTTTAAAGATAATTTCTGTTCTCTCTGAGAGCTTAACACTAAAAAGGCGTATGTTCCTAATGGTATTCCTTCTGAGGTTCTCAAAACTTGTTCATCTGAGCTTGCACCCTGCCGTAGTAAACTGTTTTGTCTCTGTCTCTCCACTTCGACTTTCCCTTCATATTGGAAACGTGCCCTCTTTCAGCATGTGCCGAAGAAAGGGGATCTCTCTGAACCCTTTAACTATTGTCCTATTTTTTTAACCTCCTTTCTTTCTAAAGTTTTCGAATCTATCTTTAACAGGAAAATTTGGAAACACCCAAATTCTTCAAATCTTATCATTGTTCGTCAGTATGGCTTTGGTGATCTTTCCCTTCTGACTCTTGGTCCTCCGCTCTTCGGTGTTTCTGTGAATCTTTCGTTGTGGCGCTGGACATATCGAAAGCCTTCGATAGAGTCTGGCGCAAAGCTTTGATTTCCAAACTTCCTTCTTTCGAAATCTATCCTTCTCTCTGATTTCCTTTCTATAGCAGCTGTTGTAGACGGCCACCGTTCTTTCTTTAAATTTATAAATAGTAGTGTTCCTCAGGGATCTGTCCTATCATCAGCTATTTTTCTACTTTTCATTAATGACATCTCTATTACTTCATAACCTATGCTTACCACTCCTATTCTTACGACTTCACCCTTCATTACTTCGTTTGCTTTGAAAGACGAACCTCCCAACAGCAGTTAATTGACGCAAGAAGGGTAGCCTTGGAACAGCTGACCTCCGATTTTTCTCGTATTTCAAATTGGGCAGAGAAAACATAGTCGTTGAATTTCAGTGCCTCAAAAATTCAATTCCTCCATCTTTAAACTCTACACAACCTTCCTCACAACTATGACTTCTTCGAAAGCACGTAACTCAAACCCTCATCTGTCCTCAAAATTCTCGGTGTTTCTTTCTCTCGCAATCTTTCTTGGAAGGATTACGTTACTTCCTTTCTAAACAAGCTTCTAAGAAGGGTGTTCTGAGGCCCCTTCTCGATTTTTTACGTCACCTTAGTTGCTTGCTCTTTAAATGGATGTTCGTCCATAAAAAAAAGTAGGCTTTACACATCTGGGGTGGTTCCACACATACAGCTCTTCTCGAAAAGGTGGAGTCTAGCGCTTTTCGTCCAATAAACCCTTTTGCTTTTACCAACTCCAATCTCTTTCTGCCCGTCGAATTGCTGCGTCATTCTCTATATACTATCGCTATTACAACGGAAACTGCTCTTCTGAACTCTCACGTCACATACCTCCTCCATTAAAAAGGGCTTGTACTACACGACTTTCTACACAGTCTCATACTTTCTCTATCCAACTCTCTGACTCCAGTCTTAATTACGTGTACTCTACTGGTAAAGTCTCGAACACATTCTCTTTATTTCCTTTCTCAACTTCCTTTGGCTTGCACACTTTCAAACGCTGTGTACCGGGATATGTCGGCAATTAACGACCAGATTTCCGATAATTCCAACTCTGGTGGAGATCGGTAGGCTTCTGGTCTTTGCCCATATGAGTATATATATATATATATATATATATATATATATATATATATATATATATATATATATATATATATATATATATATATATATATATATGTGTGTGTGTGTGTGTGTGTGTGTGTATATGTTTTCTATGTGTGTGTTTTTTTTTTATGTCTTCGTGCGTTCGTGTTTTTATTATTTCTGCGTCTGCGCCCTGTCCTTCTATCTGTTCGTTTGTTTGTCGCGTCTTCGTCACTTTATAAGTAGCACTTAGGCTCATTGTGTTCCTGTCTTAACCTTTCTTTTAATCTTATAGCACCTTATGAGAAGGATAGTTTATACCTTGAAATACAGTGTTTTAAATTTTAATCTTATTTGTTTTTACCGGTCTTAACACTTTGTTAATTCCCCTTAACTTTAACTTTTTATTAGTTTTATTCTAGGGTTTTATCAACTAAATGATAACTAGCCTTTCATCACTGAATGTGGTATAATATTTGGTACGTTATTTCTTTTTTTCCTGTATCAGAAGGCGGTTACAATTTACAACATCAGGACTTTAATAATTTTTCCTTTTGCCGCTAGAGTGACCAATGAAATTTTTACTTTCAAATGTATTTTTTATATTTCTTTCATAGTTTACAATAAATCAACATGCTTATATGTCATTCAGTATATATGATACAAAACGACAATTCGCTACACATTTACCCGGTGTGTAGTTAACTATTTTTTCTATTATTGCATATAATTAAAACTTATTTCAGTGATTTGAAACGTCTTGGGACACTACTGTTCTACTTTTCTTTTTTTTTAATTGTTTTAGCTTTTAAATTCTCTTTGTTTTTTTTGCATCCATTTTTATCCTAGATTCTGATCTGCTAGATAGTTTATGGATTTCTTTTTTATAGGTGTTGCCGGCACCTTTTCCTCGTTATAGATAAATAAATGATAATAATAAAAATTAACTTTAACTAGCTTTCAAATATTTTAATTAATCCGATGATCTCAGTTTAATATATTTCGACAATAACTTACATGTCCAATCATTCTTAACGTTTTCGTGCATAAATTTTCCCCAGCATATTTTTTTAAAAAAAGTATTTCAACGATATTATTTTCTCTTAATTTTCCTTTTAAAAACATTTGTGCATTTAGTTCCAAGATTAAATTTTATTTCTATCTGATTCAGTAATATACTTTTTCTTCATGGTCTTGTCCTTCCCGTAGGCAAGGAATTACAGTGAAATCGTCCAAGTCCATATTGATATTTTCCGAGATTATTTTTTTTTCAGTTCAACCTAAAACCGTGTTAATGGGTCTTAGATCGGTGATTTCAAAACCAGACACGCATAAGTGTAATTATTTGTATGTAGTACAATATTATAATAATAATAAAAAAACTGAAAAACGAGGAAAACTGTTTTATTTGGGTAAAAATATTGCCTAGAATTACTTATAAAATGGACAAAAATCGGCATACTCAAATGAGGGTGGAAGACGTAGAGCCAAGTCGAATGAAAAACTGAATGAATAAGTGTTTAGGGATGAAATTAAATCTCCACGAAATACACTCTGCCTTATCGGAACGTGCTAAACACTTCTTGCATCGCTTCACAATGGAGCAATAAAGTTTGTCTGCCTTTGTGTATTTTTCCCATGGATACAATTTTTTTTTCTGCATTAACTAAATCTGGCAATATGATTTCCCATTGTTTTGTTTCCTATTCTATTTCACAAATGTAAAAAGTTGTACGAATAGCGTTTTAAAGGAATTTAATTTTTTTAAAATGAATTCAGAAAAAAAAAAGAAAAATAGCAACAATATTTTATTTGAAAGTTTTTGAAGAATGACACAAAGACAAAAATATATTTCATAAATGGATTATGAAAATAATAAGTTAGAATGCTGGTTTAACAACAGTTTTTGAGGTGATAGCATTTCAGAACCATATTAAAAGTTTTTTAAGTCAAAAGGGAAATTTAAAATCAGATTTGCACGTTGTTAAGGAAAAGGAGAAATAATAATGAATTTGGAGTGTGAATCTACAGAATTTTTCAATTACTATACTTCCCGAAAATTAGTGAGCAGAGCAACTGCAGCGTGCAGTGAGCTTCATTCAAACTTTGAGAATCATCCGAAGATTCGGGGAAATTCCTTCCGTATGTTGGCTTTCCAGCTATTCATAACAGTAAAATTAGAACATTATGGTTCACTCCAACAGTGTCACTAATTCGGCATAATAATTTGTGTATCTTAAATCATCAGTCTGACAGATGGATGTAGGAAAATTAATAATCAGTAAAAGAAAACTGCAATTTTAACTCGTGACAAAAATCACAAAAATTAATAACATTTCTAACGCGTGGAGATGACAAATAGCAAGTCTTTCATCTGCTGATATATGTATCCCGTTTATATTTCGTACTGCAACAAACCTTAGCAGCATAATTAATTTTTGGCTTATTCTAAAATATACGTAGAATTTCTTATTTTTAAGACCTGTATGTGAATAGTGATAAATCTCATATTCCAACCTTTGCCCATTAATTTTGTGAACACTTTCTCCTTTGTCTTGTATTAATATTATATTTATTACAATTGCACCCTTGCTGAACGAAACCACACATTTAGAAAAAAGTGTGGTATGAAAAGTGTGGAAACGTCAGATACATTCTTGTTTATTAATTGTGACTAATATTGATTCCTATTTATTTTGTATAAAGGAGAACTAAAATCTTTTTATTGCTATTACTGATTAGGGCTGAGGCACAGTTAATCAAGAAGATTCACCTTCTTGATGACTGACAGGGGTTCGGTATGTAACGGAGCCAACGAGTTCCATAATGTTTGACAATACAAATTTAAACTGATACTTCCAATTCTCTCTCACCAAATTCCACTTTACATGAAGCTGTAAAACTAGAAACATAATAAAATTGATAAGAAAATAATGGAAGTCATAAGATAAAAACCATTCTGAAAAGGTTAACTGAAAGGTTAACCATCCACAACTCTTAAAACCATTTAAGGTAAATAACTCACAATATTAATCTTGAATAGATGGTGGAAAAAATCTAAAAACTTTCGTTATATCTTCATGAAGGCAAAGGAATGCACATAAACAACTTTAAATAGCAAGATTAAAAGTTATCGTCAGATAACTAACGTGTACATGATAGGTTATAATTTGATTTAACAACACTTTTAAGGATAATGGTTTAGTCCAATTAGGCTCCAAAACGTAATTTAGTCTTGGATGTTTTTAAACATTACTTTTCGAACTTATGTTCAAAACTCTAATGTAGCAATCTGAAGCGTTTCGGTCTTTTATATCTAACAAGAGAATTTTCGTGAATTGGAAAGAGACCGCAATAATACTATTTATATACGTGGTCCACGAAGAAACCTTTTAAAAAATTAGTACAAGCTTCCTATCGAAGTTTAGTAAATTGCCCAAAAATAGTTCATAAAACCTCGAAAAGCTTTGAACATATTTTTTTATATAAGCAGAATGAAACTTAAAATGAAGTCCTCAAAATCGTATTAAAAATGACTTCGTTAAAACAACTTTAAAACAGCTTTAGCAACATTAAAATTGCATAAACACACTAAGGTATCAAATACGATTACAAAATAAAAACATTGGAGGATTTTCGGCTTCCGGTCGATAGATAATAAGATAAAAATATAAATAACAATTCTGTAATTAAAAAAATAAAAACAAAAGTATTTTTAATAAAAAGAATTATGAATTCAGAATATTTTAAAATTTAATTTTAAAGCATTTATTAACATTAAATATTTTTAATTTATAACAAAATATATAAAAAAATAAATAACATTTATTAATATTCTTAATACAATTGGAAAAAATTTAAATAAAAAATAAAATTTTAAACTTAATTATCTATATATCTCGCACTTCATAAAGTTTTCATTTGAGCCATTAGATCATCTAAAGAAACTTCTGCTTCTTCCCATCCATCACCTTCTGACTCCAAAGCTTCTGTATCTTTATTACTGGAATCTGTAGATCTCTCAAAGGCTACGCGAATACCTTGAGATAAATGCAAGCCAGAAGAAGTCTTTGAATCCGATTCGACATTTGATGATTCGTCCACAAGACTAATACCTTTAAAAATATTATCAATAAGTTACAGATTCAATGGTTAATACTTCAGGCAAAAATCTTACATCTTCCTCTATTTTATTAATAACGAGAAATTCAAACTAAAAGTCCTGATTAGTTTTAATATAAGCTCTAACCACAAGATAAAATATGAGAAATAAAACACTAGAAGTATGTTAGGAATGTAGTATATTATTTATATTTTATTGTAACTTTAAATATCAGAGTTGTTACATAGCATGGGAGAAAGTTAGTTTTAAAGTAGTTTCTTTATTCCCAGTATGACGCTGACTGCATTTCCTAAAAATATGAAAGAAGTGTGTTTGTTTACTCGGTCCTAATTCCACTTCACTCTACTATCCTTTCTCTCTATTTTAATATCGTTCACCGACATTCTTGCACATCTTATTCACTTATTCAACAAATTATTCAATACATTGATTCCATTTATTTATTTATTTGAGACTTTGACCCAAGTTTCATCTCCGATGAAAATTCTCAAGACTTGTGCAATCAAAATATTTCTTTTCTGATTTTAAATTTTCAACCCTTAAGTATTACTTTGCTGCTGGGTGTGGGTTTGAGGACTTTACATACTCTGGATTGGTTTTGGTAGTTTCATCAGGCAGTTTAAATAACAAGGGAAAAGGCAAGAATATTGGAAATGATTACTTTTCTTCGTGTGCTCCCTTCACATAAAATGAAATAATTTCCTCTCAAGTGTTCAAAACTTTTTCCTTTTCGAGAAAAAAAACTTTTTAAAACCAATACAATTACAATAGAGTTCCGTACACAAAGTGTACCCTTTCTTTCCTTTTATAAAAAGCCAAGTAACATCAAATATGTGGTAATGAAAACTGATATATCCTAACCCTTCTCCATGGCATGTAACAGTTTCTTCCTATCTTTTCTAAGTATTGACTAACCTTATATTATACCAAAATCTTTCTTCAATATACTAAGCAACAAAATATACTCCTGACATGCTTATTTTAATTCAATTAGACCATATTTTAAAACTTATACTTCTAGGACAAAAAAATTCAGACGTGCAACAATTTACACTTTACAAGAGACCAATACTATTAATCTATAAAATTAACTTTCTAACCAAAATTACTAAGTTCATTTCTACCTACTAGCCTCAATAACATTCTCATGTTGTCAAAGAAATAAGTCTATTAATTTTATTCTCTGAAACAAAATAAAAATAATAAATATAATAACAATTACTTACCCCATTCATTATCCTCATGAACCACCACGACTTCCTCCTCCTTTGCTTCTTCTACATTTTGACCACTGGCATCTTCTTCTTGTTTTCTCTTACGGTATTCTTCTTGCCTCTTCCTTGCACCAGTAATCTTCGCATTGTGGATTAGGTCTCACAATCATAGTAGGAAAGAAATCTTCTAAAGCATTGTAACCCAAGTAGTAAGACACCTTACCAAAACCTAGAAGGTACCTGTTTATATATATATATATATATATATATATATATATATATATATATATATATATATATATATATATATATATATATATATATATATATATATATATATATATATATATATATATATATATATATATATATATATATATATATATATATATATATATATATATATATATATATATAATATATATATATATATATATATATATATATATATATATATATATATATATATATATATATATATAAAGCAACTTCATTTAAAAAAAAAAACATTCAACATTATAAACAGATTCAAATCATATTTCTTAATTTCAAAATTTTACAAGTATTTAATAAGCAATACTAACTTCAGAACATTTTGTACAAGCAATCCAGCAACGATTCCCATGGTGGTTGGGAGTGAAGCTGCACAAACGCCTTCCTTTTTCAGGGTTTTTTCATCAATCTGACTTGCTACAACCAAAGGTGGAGCACACTGAAAAAAAAAAATATAATCTTAGGTTTCATAATAGTTATAAGCTATTAAGCTAAAGAAGACTTTAAGCATTCAATCGAATACTTAAAATCTCTGAAATCTATTCCTATTTACTCCTTTGTTTACATTGTCTCAAAAGTCCTCACGACATGACTTAAGACCAGGAAGATGTTCAAACCTTGGCTGAAGAGGTCCCATTATTTTAAAATCTCCAGTTACTAAAACAACAATAGGACTTAATTCAGAGTTTTTATTATTTTCATTACTTAGTTTTAACAATTATTATAAAATGAATGAAGAAAAAAAAATGATACGAAGGAACAATATATATATATATATATATATATATATATATATATATATATATATATATATATATATATATATATATATATATATATATATATATATATATATATATATATATATATATATATATATATATATATATATATATATATATATATACATACATCAAAACAAGCAATTTCGCCAGGAATAAGAAATTGAATATGACCCGAAACTGCGTTTTCTGATACTCCTGATTCAAACCAAGTCTGTCCTAATTCGTTACAAGCTCTGTTAACTGCCATCCTAGCTTCATAATTATCCACGCAACTTAAAACGAGATCTACAGGACCCTCTGATAGGCTACCACTCCTATATATATATATATATATATATATATATATATATATATATATATATATATATATATATATATATATATATATATATATATATATATATATATATATATATATATATATATATATATATATATATATATATATATATATATATATATATATAGTGGGGCAAAGGCCTGAGAGACCTACTAATTTACACCAGAGTTGGGGATATACCGGAAATCTGGTATAGTTAAAGGCCGACATGTCAAGATACACAACACTTGAAGGTTTGTAAGTCAAAGAAAGTTAGGAAAACAAATAGTGTGTTCCAGATTTTACCGGTAGAGTACATATGAGATTGAGCAAAGCGGTTAATGCTGGGGTCAAAGAGCTGCACAAAAAAAAAAAAAATGAAACAGTGTAAAAAGAAGTGTCCACGGGCCCTTCTCAATGAAGGAGGTATGCGACGGGAGAGTTCAGAAGAGCAATCTCCATTGTAATAGCGATAGTATAGAAGAAAATTCGACAGACAAAAAGAGACTGGAGAAAATTAGTGAGAGCGAAAGAGTTAATAGGACGAAAAGCCCTAGGCTCCACCCTTTCTAGGAGAGCTCAATGAGTGGAACCCCAGATGTGAGACATTCTCCATACAAGGGCAAATAACAACCCTGTAAAGAGCAAGCAACTAGGGGGAAATGAAGTAATTACGAAGGCACCTCAAAACACCCAACTTCTTAGAAGCTTGTTTAGAAAGAGAAGTAATGTGATTTTTCCAAAAAAGACCACGAGAAAAAGAAACACCGAGAATATTAAGGACAGAAGAAGGTTTGAGTTGTGTTTTCGAAAAAGATGTCATAGTTGTGTGGAAGATGTGCTCAGTAGAGATGGAACTGAGTTTTTGAGGCATTGAAATTCGACAACCATGTTTTCTCTGCCCCAATTTGAAATACAAGAAAAATCAGAGGTTAGTTGCTCCAAGGCCGACCTCCTTGCATCTTTCAAACTGAAATGAGTAATGAAGAGTGGAGTTATCGGCATAAGAGTGGATATATATATATATATATATATATATATATATATATATATATATATATATATATATATATATATATATATATATATATATATATATATATATATATATATATATATATATATATATATATATATATATATATATATATATATATATATATATATATATATATATATATATATATATATATATATATATATATATTTATATATTTATATATATATATATATATAATATTAAAGTTTTATTTTTAAATTCCAGTTTCAAAAAGGATGATACACAAATCAAATACCAACAAGTTTCGACATGCGACATTTGAAAATAGAGTTGTAAAGGAAGAATGATCCAGATCTTGCCTGCTAGTAGAGTGCATGGAAGGATAAGCATACTGGTAAGTCTGGTGTTAAAAAGCTGAACAAAGAAAGGATAAGAATGCATGGAAATTTGAGTTACATGGGCTCTCCTCAATGGATGAGCTGTGTGACGAAACAATTCAAAAAAGCAGTACCTGTTGTAATAGTGACAGTATAAAGAGAGATGTAACAGTTCAACGGCTATAAATTGATTAGAAAGAATCAGAGAAAGGGAAAGTTAATATGGAGAAAGTCCTAGACTTTACCCCTTTTAAGAAGCCATGACTGAAGCCACCTCAGATATACGATGCATACTTCGTACATAGACAAATGGAGCTCCTATAAAGAGAAAGCAACTGAGGTGTTGTGTAAAGATATGAAGGAACTTCAGGACATCTAGCCTCTTGAAAGCTTGTTTAATGAGAGAAACAATGAGCTTTCCAAGAAAACTAAAAAACGAAAATACCAAGATTTTGTGAACACATGGACATCTGAGTTGGATGTTTTTGAAAATTTTAGTTGTTAATTGAAGGAATATTTTTATGACATTAAAAAAAATGTTTTCTCTGCCCCAGTTAGAAATGCAAGATCAGAGGTCAGTTGATCCAATATCCTCCTCTTGCGTCAGCTATATACAGTTGACATGCTTTAAAAAATTAAAAAAGTAATGAAGCATAGCATCATCAGCATAAGTCGAAACCTATTATGAAGGTTACTAAAGAGCATTAAAAAAGGGCGGATGAAAAAACAAAATGTTGAGGAACACCAACATTACTAGATTCAAAGGATGAACAGTGACTGTCTACAATAGCTAATACAGAACGATCAGAAAGTAGATTCCATGAAACTTAGAAAATGTTATTTTAAGAATTGGTTTACACACTGAGAAATACACATGGCACTTAAAAGTAATCTGAGGTAAAGTCACAGGATACTCCTGAGGAAGAAGCGGTGATTGCCAGAATCAACTAGACAAAATTAGATGAAAAAACCTATGCCAAATTCTCTTAAATTATTTTTTTCGTCATATTTATAAAATATTTTTTATATTACATTTCTCCTATTGGGAAGAAAAAATCACAAAGAGGTTGTTAGTCCATGCTCACAACAAGTAATACAACTATCACAATTACCTATTATATCAAAGTAATATATAGAGCAACAATAAAATATTAAAACTTATCAATGTCAAAAAAAAAAAAAAAAAAAAAAAAAAAAAATTCTATTTTTTTTTTTTTTTTTTTTTTTTTTTTTTTTTTTTTTTTTTTTATATATTATACATATAAGATATCGGCACCATGGTATCAATACATCACTAGAATAATTAAAACAATAAAAAAAAAAAGCATAGCTACCTACTTGAGTCTACCCATAAAATGTTCGAAATTTTCTAAAGTTGTTACATTGTAATTATGTGTTTCAAAGGTGACGTCTGGGTTTATAAACTGGAGGGTGTTCGCTGCTGCATCAACTTTACTCAATCCTGCTTGATGAGGTTGAAAGAAGAGACGATTCATGTTCGCCAATTCTACTTTATCGTAATCAAACAATATAAGCTGTAAAGAAAATGTAAATATTAAAAAACTAAAAATATTTAAACTTCACACACTAAAAATAAGTGTCACCATTCTTTATATAATAATTTTTAAATATTTTAAAATAAATTATACATTTGAAAATACGGAACCAATGAACATAAATATTGTTTTAAAATTTGGTAATAAACAAACAATAAATTTTGGTGTATATAAATTAAAATACATAGATCTTGGGTGCACAAAATATCTATCAGGAAAAAATTTGTGTAGCCAATGCTCACACATTTGGGAAAATATTACATTTTCCTCAAAATTACCTAACAATACTATCCTATATCTCAAAACATTCCGATAAAAATACTTAACACATGAAAATATCCTGTGGTGTAAATTCCACACAACATTATCTGCTCACTACGTAGAAGCAGTAAAATACAAGTATTTAATTACTACTTCTTTCTACTATGTGATGAAGTTTTATATATCTTAGGACCTTGCTAAATCTGTCTCAATATAAACCTTTTGCAAACAATCGCATTCTAAATATAATGTGTGTAACTCCATCTATTCATTAGTGATTTTTCTTAAATGAGAGAAAAAAATAAAGGAAAATTAAAAGTAAATCTATAAAAAACTTTCTGCAAAACTTTTTAACATGAAATATCATCTTTCAATACGTTTCTTAAATTTAAACATTTTTTTTGTGAATATATATTTTTTTCCAGTCACTCCCAAGTTCCAATTCCTTAATATTCACTACAAAAAAAAATAGTTCCAACTCTCCCTACTGCAATTTTAAATATACTTTTCTCATGTTTAAAAAATTTACCTTTCTATATACTAATACAAAATAAAGTTTCCTCTTCATGTGACATTCTCCTATCTTTACACTAAGCCCTTTGACTTCTTTTCAGATTTTTCCCTCATCTTTGTTTCTAAAGAACTGGATGGCTTAGGAAATGTAACTTATATATATATATATATATATATATATATATATATATATATATATATATATATATATATATATATATATATATATATATATATATATATATGGACCGACTAAAAATAAGAGAAAACCGGGGTTAAAAGAGGCAAATTATACTTAATTTAAATTAGTATCTGGCAATTTTAGCTGGATATCCGGTCGAATAGTAAAAACTGGATATACAGTATCCGGCTTTAAATATATATATATATATATATATATATATATATATATATATATATATATATATATATATATATATATATATATATATATATATATATATATATATATATATATATATATATATATATATATATATATATATATATATATATATATATATATATACCTTAACCTTTCCAATGCCACAACGTGTTAACATTTCAGCTGTCACGCTTCCAACTCCTCCAACACCAACAACTGCAACTGTATATGTTCGAATTTTTTCATAATTTTCAACAATACCCATTCGTTTTAAAGCCATCAATCGGCTGAAATAAAAATATACAAACTAGGAGAAACATATTTCTATGAAATGGTTTAAAGTTTTAATAAAAATCTTCAAAAACTTTCCTTAGAATTTTTTTCAGTGAAGATTTGAGCAAAGAATCATATAAAACTTACCAATTACGTATTATTCATTTGTAAAACAATAAAATTATTTAAAAATAGGTTTTAACTCCTAGAACTGTTTTAAAATTTGTAGAAAAAAAAAGACCTGGGTCATATAATCAAGAAAAAACTAATTATTCACTTCTTTGTGGAAAAACGTCTTCAAAAAAGATTTCAAATGAACTAAACAACTGCTATAACAAATTACAATAATACTTTGGTATTTAAGAAAATAAATATTTAAAACTATATCCCTGAAACTTACTAGTCTTAAAAAAAAAAAAAAAAAAATTCTAGATAAGCAAAGAATAGCAGTGTTTTACATGGCAAATCAACTATGCCATTCTTTCCGTCTGAACACTATCTACCCATTCTAGGGTCTCGAAAATTTAAAGAATGTGTAGTTACTGAATTCTATACTACCATGAAATTAATTTAACATTAATTATAATAAAAAATAAGTTAAAACAAAATGACTACATAATTGACAATCCAAAATTAAAAACATAATTTCTTATACAAGTGATGATTACTATGGTAAAATTAGATCAAAACTTTGATAGAAGAAATGTAAAAATCCTTTCATAAATTATCCCTTTTATGATCTTTTGAGGGTTTTTTTATTTTATTTTATTTTTTTCCCAAGTCTTATATTTACTATTTCAAGAAAGTTTTTAAAATAAAAGTGGTGATAAAGGTAACACAGTATATTTAATTTAATAAAAAAGGGAATTATATATATATATATATATATATATATATATATATATATATATATATATATATATATATATATATATATATATATATATATATATATATATATATATATATATATATATATATATATATATATATATATATATATATATATATATATATATATATATATATATATATATATATATATATATATATATATATATATATATATATATATATATATATATATATATATTTTAAATAATTTTTTTTTTAAAAAAAAAAAATAATAATAATAATAATAATAATAATTAATAATAATAATAATAAATTTGATATTTTAACACAAAAGGAAATTGTGAGTTATGTCTATGTGGCATATAAAATTATTTATCTTTAAAAAAAAAAAAAAAATTAAAAAAAAAAATAAAATAAAAATAATTTTTTTTTTTTTTTTATTTTATTAAAATGAAGTAAAATTATATATTAATCTTATTTATCCAAACTCATACCACCACTCACGGAGTGTCCTATTCATAGAATGAAAGAAGAAAAAAAATAATAAACTCATCTAATATAAACCTCTGAAGTGAGAACTGACGCAGGCCATGAAGCGATAAGTGAAGGAGATTGCAATGGGTATAAAATATATATAAAAAATGTATGTTAACTCGCAAAACAAAGGTGGCTAAAAGAAAATGCAGTAAATAAATAATAATTAAGATGATAATAGTCTAATAAACAACTTTATAAATAATTCTAAATAAATAATCCTAAATTTGTCAGTTTGTGTTGCGAGGGAGTTTTATAGGGATATTATACAAGCATTCAACTCACTCGAGCATTTTAGTATTTACATTAAAGGGAAGGGGAGTCAAGGTCATGTTTCAAAGATAAGTATAGAGTTGTAAGAGTCTGTAAATCTTCAAACCCAGACAGATTTCCCATTAGCAACCATCGCAATATGAGGTTTCAAAGACAATTTTTTGTTTATGTTATGGTCAAAAATGTTTTTGTCACAGTTGCGACAACAGAACATTCATTTAAAAATGATAGGAAATTTGGAAGTGTTTTTGCAATTAAGGTTTATAGGGTTTGTGTTCTGAAAGAGTTAAAATTGAATTGGGATGCTGCCAGGAAACCCTATCCAGATGAGTAAGAATAGGATCAGAAAACTGAAGTCAGGGAGTATGGGGTAGGGGAGTGGGGAAACTAGAGTAAAAGATAAAGATTAAGAAGAATAGAGTTTCAATTCATTGGGAAAGGAGTGGGTAGGGTTAAAAGAGGAATTAAATTGGAAACACAAAAATCAAATAACACTGTCTTCCGCAATTTTTATTTCCATTTTTATTGCAATATATATAAAAAGAGTATATACCTACCTATAGGGGTTTGAATCTACAACTTCAGCTGACATATGATCAATTTTCGCTCGTGCATGACTTGAAACATTGTGTTCTTGATTTTTCAAACTTAATTCCTTAACTTTTTCTTCCAATTCTTTAATTTTTAATTGCAACTCCTCTACAGAAGTCATTTTGCTAATATGACAGTACAAGTACTGTATTAAAAGCTGAAAAAAATATTGACATAGAACTACAGATATTAAAATGTATGGTAAATTTTAAATGTCAAAATAAAAAAGGTTTATAAATTCACATTACAAATTTGACATTATTAAAGTCAGTTTGTTTATCATCTGATTAGAATACTAACTAGAAAGATCTTGCTTTTGAATATAATTGTTAATTGTTCCAACTGGATAACTAAATTTTACTGAGGCAGGCATGACAATTTTTGTTTTAATTAGCCATCATGTACGAGAAAGAGAAAATTGAATTGTATTTGCAAAATCCATCCTTTTAAGATTTTATTATCAAAGTTTCTTTGACAAAATTTGTAAAAAAAATTTGAGTTCCTGAATCTTTTCTAATTTCTTGGAAGGTATTTGGGTACACATATACAGTCGTTGTGCAGTTCTTTTAACACTAAACAATAAAAATATTACATATCATCAGTGTTTAAAGTTCTTTTAATTCTGTTCAATTCAACAGCTGATGATATTTTGCTCAATTAAAAATATTTTCCTTTGAGACATTAGGAATAATACTTAAAAAGGATTCTGAATAAATTAGAAATAATGAGGCAAATGTTATAACCTAACTTTGTAGACAAACATTGGCTTTTAGTCAAATCATAAAACTTTACAAATATAGTTGACTAAATTTATGAATCAGGACTAACTTAAATTTCATATATTTATTAATTTTATTTAACACATTAAGTAGAGAACAAAACAAAGAAGCACAATGCTCAAGATAAAGATTTAATCAAAGCCATTCTCAATGATACTCAAAAAATATTTATCAGACATGAAAGCTAAATATGTGTGTAAAACTGTGAATATCAATCAATATCAAAACTGTTAAAACTAACAGAAAAAGGTCAAACTATAAACTTTGGTGGTTGCATAAGAAAAATATCTAAATTCAATACTGACAAGGATTCTTTTAATTATTTTAGATTTACCTATTACTCCTGTAAGTTTTATGCATACAATTTTAATTCACAACTAGTTTTACTATATGGTATTTGTTTTTAAAATTTTAAAGTATCAATTTCAAACAGGTTTTTGTTAACTTTTTTTAAAAATTTATAGGACATATAAATAAATTTAATACAACATTCTTTTTCAACAAAAATATAAAAAAAATACATATATATATATTTAAAAAGTAAAATTTCCACTCTTCTCAATAAAAACTTTACCTTCACATCAATTTTAGTTTTGAAAGTACCATATTTTTCTTTTTACTACAGAATATTAATACTCTTCCTATACAGTGTATTAAAAATTTTATATACTATACAATAACATATAATATATGAATAACTTATAAAAAATGAAACCTATAAAAACAGATATAAAAATTTGATACTTTAATATCTTATGACAAGTTTCCATAACAATAGTCACACTAGTAATCAAATAATTAAAGAATATCATATCAACATTATTAGCAGAAGATATAGAAGCTCTTTGGTCTGAAAAGTCACCCAGGAAATATTCTGGCCTGAAGAATAACAGATATATTATTTTTTTGATCTACAGACAATATATTCAATAGGGGACATTTTAAAGAAATTTATTTAGTGAAAAAAATATAGCATTTTAGAGCTTTGTAAACTTCATAAAAAATAAAATATCAGAATATAAAACTGTATAGGAATACTAAAATCATCCCAGTCATATCCCTTGGGCTCAAATGTTTGCTTCCCAATCATATAAATATATTTATTGAATACTGATTTTGATACTGATTTATTAATATATTGATATTTAAAATAGAGATTATTATGTACAATAATAGGTATATTTTTTGGTATACTGTATAGGAATACTAAAATCATCCCAGTCATATCCCTTAAGGGGAGGGGGGGGAGTTGGGCTCAAATGTTTGCTTGCCAATCATATAAATATATTTTTTGAATACTGATTTATTAATATATTGATATTTAAAATAGAGATTATTATGTACAATAATAGGTATATTTTTTTTATAATAAAATGTTTATGATATCAGCATTTCATTGTACAAAAGTAGTTTGAAGTCTGCACTTCATTAGGTTTTATTTAATACATTTCAATATATTTTGTCTTTATGGTTTCATTAAAATAAAAATTAGAAGTTTCCTCACTATAGAGTAAAACTCTCTCTCTCTCTCTCTCTCTATATATATATATATATATATATATATATATATATATATATATATATATATATATATATATATATATATATATATATATATATATATATATATATATATATATATATATATATATATATATATATATATATATAAGTGCTATTACATACTTCATTAAGGCTTTATTTAAAGCAGCATTTCCTAACTAGGGTCTACTTAAACCCCCAGGGACCACAGACATGGACCGACTGGGGCCCCCATCCCTAGCTAAAAATCAGGGTTTGCCTACTGGGGGTTAAAAAGGCAAATTTTACTTATTAATGATGGTTAAATCAAACAAAATATAAGAAAATTGATTTTTTTTCTTGTTTTTTCAATATTTTCTTTTTCTTTTGACCTCTCCTCTTCTGCTAATGAATGTTCATCTCTGTGTTTTGATTTTAGATGGCCCCATAAAGATTTGGTGAAAAATTTTTACTTGGGACACCCGGAGATCCTCTTCTAATTTTATGACTGCAGATGTTACATTTAGCTATTTTGAGCCTATCCTGAAACATTGTAAAGTACTCCATACTGTTGAAGTTGATCTTTTAGCCATATTGACTGAAAATATAAACAAAATAATTATTTTGAAATAATGTTACTAAATGATACAAGTTTGATACAAAGCAATAAAATATTAATATGTATAAATACAGGTTATATTGATATTTTAATATCTTAATTTTTTCAAACTTTACCTTAGGTTCTTACCTAAGTAAACCTGTTGAATTACTATTGTGAATCAGGAAAAAAATATTTCAAATTTTTTTGTAGTTTATAAAACTTTTTTATTAAACAAAATCTGTAATTTTCTGAAACTTTTTTTGAAAAAAATGCATATAATCATTAATTTAAATGAATGGGTTGACTATTCTACTCCTTCCTAATAATTAAATAAATCTCAATTAAAATTATCTAATTTTCTTAACCTATAATTTCAGTGCTTTTGACCTCTTTAAAAATTTTAGGTAACCCTAGCCAAATCCACAGCCAGGGCATTTTCTGGATTTGAGGGGATTAATTATTAGCTCTTACTAACCTACAAATATTTAAATAAGGAATATGACATATGGGGTCCACATCCGTAAAGTTAGGACTCAAGGGGGTCTACAAGCAAAAGAAGGTTAGGAATCCCCACTTTAAAGCGTTTAATGGCTTTTTTTATACTGATTTCTGGTCTCTCAATATTGATGTATCAATATTTCTATACTTAAATATAATTGATAATAAATATTTTAAATAAAAATTACTTAATTATTGTTCATTATATAGAGCCTAGGTTACTTTAGGATAGGTTTGGTATGGTTATACTATTAGGTTAGATGGTTTTAATATTATATTATACCAGTATTTTAAAATATTATTTTACTATAAATATATAGAATTTTTAATATACCAAAAGACCAGAAATTTCTGTTTAATCTTTAACTATATTTATGGTACCTTTATTTTTTATAATTTATGTAACAATATCTATACAGGCTTAGAACATAAATATTAGTCATATTTTTTTTCAGCAATATAGTAATTAATTTATTCATTTTAGAATGGCTACCATATTATATTTTGATAGTAACCCTTTCGACCTTTCAAAAAAAGTTGGATTAATATGTTAATGATCAAGGTAGCGTGTAATTGACTCTACTTTTTAAGGCCATGTCTGGATGTGTAGAAAATTTTAAAGCATAACCATTATTATACCTATTATTTTAAATCCATTGCACTTTATAGTACATGATATAAAATGTAACTAAGCCTAACTGGTAGAAAAATAGTTTGCAATAGAAGTTAACCTGTATACTGTAAATATGACTAATTAATTACTATATTGCTGAAAAAAAAATATGACTGATATTTGTTCTGAGCCTGTATAGATTATTTTTGTTATAGAAATTATAAAAATAATGGTACTATAAATATAGTTAAAGATTAAGCAGAACTTTCTAGTCTTTTGGTATATTAAAAATTCCATATAATTATAATAAAATAATATTTTAATATACTGATATAATGTAAACTATAGCTACAGTATAATTTTAGCATCTGTGAGATTTGGTATATATCCTCTTTCACTTTGTGAATAATAGTGCTGACAAACCACTTGAGTATAGTTATTTGTCATTGTAAGTTTAGTTCATATATTATGTAATCCAGGTAATACAATGATATATACCGTATATATATATATATATATATATATATATATATATATATATATATATATATATATATATATATATATATATATATATATATATATATATATATATATATATATATATACGAATTGACAAATTATGAAATTTAGTTTGACTTCAAAAGTCTTTGTCCAATTTTTTTTTACCATTACCGTACGTTCTCATGGTAAACATTTTCGAAAATCCTTTGGGTTATCGACTTTGTATAGCATATTTGCTTAGTTGACATATTTATTTTACTTAATAACTACATTTTACATATATAATTATAGAATGGAGTAGGGTTAGGTATTTGCAAAATGAAAATATAATTCTTAAGACCAAAATATGCTAAACCTAACCAATAAAAGCAAATCTCAAACCATAGGCAAACTTCAGCTTTTTGAGTGTGTCTGCTTTGATAAGCCATATGGTTTTCTAACGATATTTATTTTCTTATGTTATGAATACCATGTTAAGTATTCATTAATTAAAGTCTACAAATTTCAAGATACCATAAACCATATATATACAGAATATAATATAATTTTTTAAACTTTTCCTTAGGGATTTTCTTTATTTGTCGATATAATATTTTATGTTCGATATTTTAAAAATCGATTTTATTTGTAACGTCGATATACCAATAATCGCTATATTTTGCTTATTGTCAAATTAATATTTCGTTTACTATAATTAAAACATAACTTTAAAGAAACTTGATTATTTTTTATGTGCATGACTGGACATTAAGTGAATACATTGCTAAAACACTAAATATCGATATATCGATATTCTTTAAGTATTTGGCATTCCGCATTCCTACTTTCTTTTGTTTATGTTTTGACATGACGTCATCGTTTAGTTGTCAATGACGTGTTTAATTCAATACGGTGCATTCTTTCAGCTTTATTTATGAAATATTAAAAATTAAGAAATCGTACTAAAATACAAGGTCCTTTAAAAAGGCTGTTTAGTCCAAATGCTAAGTTTATCACTCCAATTTATCTCTTTCAAAGCCGCCAACATTTCTAAGGAATCGTCATTTTATCTCACCTTCTGAGCTTAATAAAGTATTTTCACATAGAGAAAAGATAAACTAAAGCAGCACTAGAGGAGATTGAAGTACTAAATTTTTTAACAGGTCGAAAACTATTTCAAATGAAAAACAGTTTGAGACTAACATTTTTGAGTCTTTGAATTCATAAATTTCTTACTAACTTTCCCCTTTCTTACTTTTTTCCATATAAGTTTTTTCTACAAGTCATAAGAAATTGGAGGTTTTACTTGTGATTTCTTCTGGATTAAACTATTTTTTTTTTTTTTTTTTTTTTTTTTGGAAATAAGACTCATCAAATAGCATAATTAAATTGCAGAAGAGCAATAGACAGAGAAAATTAACTCGTTAAATAAATGGCTAAATAATGCATGAAAAACAATTATCAACATTGCACACATACACTCCTACACACACACACACACACACACACACACACACACACACACACACACACACACACACACACACACACACACACACACACACACACACACACACACACACACACACACACACACACACACACACACACACACACACACACACACACACATATATATATATATATATATATATATATATATATATATATATATATATATATATATATATATATATATATATATATATATATATATATATATATATATATATATATATATATATATATATATTATTGAGAATCTTTTATATGGTACTTTCAAAACACATCCTAAATTTGGATACCTACTTTTGGATGGTAACATCATATTTTATAATTGACTCTGTTTTAACATGTGTTATGACTTTGGACTTTTTTCCTCCCTTATACTGTTGAAGTGAATATAAAGAAATATAAAACTCGCTATTATACCCCGGGACTTGAAATCAATTATCTTCCAGAATTTTGTCATGGAACGTATTTTTATATTATAAGGCCTATTATTTTTATATTTGGTTTATTTGAATATTTTTGAGTGGAATATTAGACTATGAACCTATAGTTAGAACTAATTAGTTGTCCTTGACCATAGACAGTCTACCCTAGGATAAATTTCCTTATTTTAATACTTGACATATTACATATAGGGTAGACTTGTTAGGTTTTATCCTGTTTAACTATTTACTTTTGCTTTGACCGTGATAGACGGTTCTAGTTTTGAGTTGTTGGGAGCTGAGTTTCATTCCTGGGAATTTGAATAGGAAGACTTATCAAAAAGGCTATATAATATTGAATTACCAGTAAAATACTAAATTTAAGACTTTCACTTTAAGCTAATTTATATTTCTCTGAAATTGTTCTATTTATCAATTTAATAATGTAGACACGTATATTATTGAATATATATATATATATATATATATATATATATATATATATATATATATATATATATATATATATATATATATATATATATATATATATATATATATATATATATATATATATATATATATATATATATATATATATATATATATATATATATATATATATATATATATATATATATATATATATATATATATATATATATATATATATATATATATATATATATATATATATATATATATATATATATATATATATATATATATATATATATATATATATATATATATATATATATATATATATATATATATATATATATATATATATATATATATATATATATATATATATATATATATATATATATATATATATATATATATATATATATATATATATATATATATATATATATATATATATATATATATATATATATATATATATATATATATATATATATATATATATATATATATATATATATATATATATATATATATATATATATATATATATATATATATATATATATATATATATATATATATATATATATATATATATGGGCCTTTTGAGGGCCTTTTGATGATGTGTGGAGGCTGAAATAAGAAGGAAGGCTGGGTTTTGTTCTTTTTTATTTACACAAAATAAAATGAATCTGACTATAGATCACAACAAGTGTTTATAACAGGAACCCTTGTCTAGCAACCTTGCTATTCTGACAACTAGAGGCTAGTGAGAATCCTCCGCAGGCTGGTGGTAACCAAGTAGAGAGCAACAAGCCCAAAAGTGGTGTTTTGACTGTGAGGCTAAACTGCAGAGCACTGTCGGATAAGAATGACTGTCGATTCAGTTGCAAACAATGTAGAACTGCATAAATAACATAGGCAAATAATCACTTGTACTTTACCGATGGAAATATGCAAAATAAACACTGTATAGGTAAAAAGTCTCAGGCCTACTCTATTGCACGTCCTTAATAGCGTCCTCTGACGTCACGCATCAAAACAAGCGGGAACGAAAAATTGGTTCTGATTCCACAGTATAAATTAATATAGTTAAGCGCGGAGAGCCCTGCTAACTACAGAACCCCCCTCCAAAGGTGGCAGTGGTTAAAGTCGGAAGCGAAGAGGAGGACGAACAGTTCTGCCACTCTTTGTTCGACGTAGTATAGGAGGGCGAAGAGCAGGTCTACCAGTCGAAGAAGAGGAGAAGAAGAACCAGAAGAACGCTGTGATGGAGGAGGTGCAGGAGGAGCTGGAGGTGGTGGAGGAGAGTCAGTAGAAGATGTGAAAGTATGCGCCGAAGGAAAAGATAAAGTAGAAGGCGCAGAAGAAGTAGTTACAGGGGAAATATGAATAGTTGAAGAGTGATAAGTGCGAAAGATACGGTCATCTATGGAGGCGATCTCCTGAAGAGGTGTAGAAGGAGAGGTAGCTGCGAGTATCTTTCGCATGAATTTTGTATGAATATGGTAAACCCAAAGTTTTGGTGGTGCCTCTTTCTTTCCAAGCACATCTATTATGTGGAACTCTCTGCCATCATCTGTTTTTTCCTCCTATATTTAATCTTTCTCTCTTTAAGGCTTCCGTCTACGCCCACCTAAGAGATTTGTGTTAGTCGGAACTGGGTGACTTTCTCTTTTATTTATTATTTCAGCCCCCTCCTTGAAATGGGCTTGGCCCGTGAGTGGTGGTAATCTGTAATATATATATATATATATATATATATATATATATATATATATATATATATATATATATATATATATATATATATATATATATATATATATATATATATATATATATATATATATATATATATATATATATATATATATATATATATATATATATACAGGGTCCATTATGAAAGTAATGCGCATTTGCTGGGAAAAAATATATTTCTTGATCCTACCGGTGCAAATGCTTAAAATTATTCGAAATACTCTCCCCCAGCATCAATATACTTGCGGAGACGTGTCTGCCATGCCTGGAAGGCACCCTGAAACTCCTCGAAGGGAATGCCTCTTAGGAAAGTTGTGACATGTTTTTGGATGTTTTCCACGGACTCCCAATGCTTTCCTTTCAGCTCTCTCTTCAGTCAGGGAAACAAAAAAAGTCGCACGGAGCTAAGTCGGAACTGTAAGGGGGTGACCACAGGGGTGTTGCTCCGGGCCAAGAAATTTGTAACGATGAATGCAGTGTGGCTGTGAGCATTGTCATGGTGGATCTTGACCGTGTCTTTGATGTCAGCCCTCACGCGAACGACCCGGCTTTTCAATCTCTTGAGCACATACAGGTAAAAGGCTGAGTTGACAGTTTGTCCCTGCGGTAGAAACTCAAAATGGACGATTCCTCGGACGTCAAAAAAGACAATGAGCATTTTTTCGATGCGAGACTTGCTCATTCGCGCTTTCTTGGGGCGGTGGGATGATTTTGTGTGCCACTCGCTACTCTGCCTTTTCGATTCTGGGTCGTACTCGAACATCCAGGATTCGTCTCCGGTAACGACATAGTTAAGAAAGTCCGACTCATTTTGAATCAAATCCAACAATTTTTGACAGCGCAAAACTCGAAGTTCTTTCTGCTCTTCCCTCAACATTTTTGGCACAAGCTTCGCGCAGACCTTGCGGATTTGCAAATCCTCGGTCACTATCCCATGTACCGCAAATGTGGACATGTTTAGGGTGTCAGCTATTTGCTGGATGCTCAATCGATGGTCGGAACGCAAAACTTCGCCACACAATTCACGTTTTCGTCGGTTCTGGTCGTTGTTGGGAGTCCACAACGGAGTTCGTCGGCGATCTCCTCCCAGCCCTCCTTGAACGCCTTGTGCCATCTGCAGAACTGTGACCTTGACATGCAGTCGTTTTTGAAGGCCTCTTGAAGCATCTGGAATGTTTCGGTTGTATTCTTTCCAAGTCGCACACAAAATTTGATTGCGTATCGCTGTTCAAGCGAACTCTCCTTCGCGCCGTGTTACAAAGTCGAAAAACACACTTCACGCGGAGGCACGTCTTTCCACTCACACTGCTCGGAACAAATTGACGACCGGCTGCATTGGAAGGGCAGACCCCTCATCACATTTCTTGACTCATTTTACCCCGCTGCGATGGATAGTCGCGTTACAATAAAATCATGCGCATTACTTTCATAATGGACACTGTATATATATATATATATATATATATATATATATATATATATATATATATATATATATATATATATATATATATATATATATATATATATATATATATATATATATATATATATATATATATATATATATATATATATATATATATATATATATATATATATATATATATATATATATATATATATATATATATATATATATATATATATATATATATATATATATATATATATATATATATATATATATATATATATGAATAAAATGAAGCTAATGAGAAAATTTCTCAGGAGGAAGGGGGGGGGGCAGTGTAGCCATGACCTTCACTAGAAAAATTTTCTAGTTACGCCAGTGATTATGCGAGAGAGCAGAGTATAAGTATAGTAGATTTTCATATCTTATTATGGATGTTGATGAGATTTAAATTTACTTGAAAAAATTGTTCACAGTAAGTCTGCCTGTCTTGGTGATATATATTGCAGAATTCTCAAGGAAGGAAGTAAAAGTATTGTGTATAATATATATATTTACTATAATTGTTAGTAGCTTTTCTTCAAGCCTTTATGAAAAGCTGGATAAATAAATGAATGATCAATGCATAGCCACAACTAGTATAGCATTATTAATTAGGTATTTAAAAGGTAATATTTGGATGTGCAGTGTAATTTGTTACTTGATTATTGTGAAATTGAGTAACTGTGATCCCTTCGAAATCCTATGCGCTTTATTATGGGTGTTCTTGATAGTCCTCTGAGGGTTCTAGTATTTTGGTTTTATATTTTAGCTCAGTTTATAAAGTTGTATGTATGTGTAATTATAGAGTTGGCTTAATTACTTGTGCTAGGAAAATTTAAATCTAAGACAGGCTGTTTAAATTTAGTTACGAATTTGTTTCGGAGTTACAAAGGAATATTTAAAGTCAAGTGGAAGAACTCAATGTTCGTAAAATTATCTTTGGTGACCGAACTACCAAAACTCTGTGTTGTTTATTTCTTACAGTTGTTCAACATGATACAATCAAAGTTTACCCTATATAGGGTAAACTTTGTACAATATTGAAGGTGTAATAATCAAGATTATTACCTTTTTAGTAATAGATCTAAGATTCTTACATCCACAAATAATTTAAATAACAACATAATAAAAAAGAAACTCCTCTAAAATTACAATTAGAATATTCAATATTGGTATTAAGCGTCTCTAATCGTTAAGGAATGCATTGAAAATTTATGACGTAGACGATGTTCCATTGTAACCATATATTTGAAAATAAAGAAAAGTAAAAGGATCATTTTCCAGAAGTTACTGCGCAAACTGATTATATTTTCAGATTTTCGTTGAAAGCTTGTAGATACTCAAGTGGCAGTGGGCTTTTGCAGCCTAAATATTTTGTTTATAAGTCTTTTCTTGAATAGATCGTGGCTTCTATAAGTAGTTATGAGTGTTAATGTAAGACTTAGTTCTGAACTTGCATTATTAGAACACTTAAATTTAAAGGAAGAAAGTGCAACTCCAATCATTATGCCAAGTATAATGGAAAGTAAAAAGTAAGAATTTCGTTGGAATTACCAACCCTAATCGTAATGTAGATTGTATATCCTATAAAAATGTCGCAAATGAATCTAGTGTACCCAAATCTTTTAATTATGTTGTATTTTGTTGATAAATATTTGTGGTAAAATAGGTACTATTTCTGAAGTGGTTTGTGGCCTTGACCTATTTGTAGAAACGTTTACAGATTCACAAGTGCCTAGGTCTATTCTATCAGGTAACCCCTATTTGCTTCACCCTTTTCATTCAGAGGATTGATACAATGCATACTATTATTAACCACAAATGTATAAATGCAAATATTGTTGTGATGGAAATTTTTTAAAATCAAAAATATCGGATGCTAAAAAATAAAGTATTAAGCCAACTATCACATGCCTTCAAATTTTATGAAACATTATCCTGCAAAATGTGTTGGCCTAGAGCACAATATTTTTAGTAATCCATGATGTAATTGGAAGCATATATGTTTGGCTTTTATATGAATGATTTATTTATTATATCTTGCTGTGATTGGTGTATTATTTAAATCTTTCATGGTTATCAGGCTTGTTCTGTAACTTGTAATTTAAAATTATTCAAAATCTTTTGTATTGTTAGTTATCCAAGTATCTAGACAATTATTGTAAAATACTTAAATGCAGATATCTGAATTATCACCTTTACTATCTTTGAGTATATATATATATATATATATATATATATATATATATATATATATATATATATATATATATATATATATATATATATATATATATATATATATATAGGTAAAGGTGGAGATTGTTTCTGAGTTTCGATTGTTAAAAAATATCGAAAATCGAAAATATCGGAGAAGCCTATCGTAAACAAGAGAGTTGTCAGAGGTACGAGGTACTATTACTAGACATAGACACAATTATTATTACTTACTTTTCTAGCAGAAATTATTCGACTTATCATAACCTGAACTACCGAAATTGCCGTATAAAGAGGCCTAACCTACACAAGAATTTGCCGTAAAAGAGACCTAACGTACACAAGAACGTTTGCACGACATAGTAGCCTAAGGCTAATTATGGGCAGGAAAATATCGATTATAATAAAATATCGACATAAAAAAATATCGAAATAAAAAATATCGAAACTCAGAAACAATCTCCACCTAAGCCATATATATATATATATATATATATATATATATATATATATATATATATATATATATATATATATATATATATATATATATATGGCTTAGGTGGAGATTGTTTCTGAGTTTCGATATTTTTTATTTCGAATATTTTTTTGTCGATATTTTATTATAATCGATATTTTCCTGCCTATAATTAGCCCTAGGCTACTATGTCGTGCAAACGTTCTTGTGTACGTTAGGTCTCTTTTACGGCAAATTCTTGTGTAGGTTAGGCCTCTTTTTACGGCAATTTCGGTAGTTCAGGTTATGATAAGTCGAATTAGGTTCTGCTAGAAAAGTAAGTAATAATAATTGTGTCTGTCTAGTAATAGTACCTCGTACCTCTGACAACTCTCTTGTTTACGATAGGCTTCTCCGATATTTTCGATTTTCGATATTTTTTAACAATCGAAACTCAGAAACAATCTCTACCTTTACCTATATATATATATATATATATATGCCAGAGTTTACTTTGATATCCGTTGATATTACAAAAACTACAAGATATACGTTAAAAAGAATTATATTTTTGAAATCCTTGGCGACTTTTGAGTAAGAAAAATTGGGAAATAAAAAACAAATCTTAGAATAATTTTAATATATACCTTATTATAGTTATTTTATACACTTTACAAAATCGTTAGTTTATACACTTTACTAAATACATCTGGCAATGTAGCAGTAGGCTTGTATGCCATGGCAAACATTTCATCAATCAGTTAGGCTTGTATCCCACGGCAAACTTTGGTTATTCAGGTTATGATAAGTCAAACTAAGTACGCTAGAAAACTAAATAATAATAATAAGACCAGTTTCCCTTCATATCCATCAATTATCATACAAAAGACATTTTCCTATTTTTCAATAAACTTATTTTCACAACTTTTACAATTTTCTTACTCAAAATTCACCAAGTATTCCAAAAATGTTATCCTTTTTAACATACATTTAGTAGTTTTTGTAATATACAGCAAATTATAAATTACATTATCGTACAAAAGCCATTTTTTTTTTAAAACTTATTTTTACATCTTTTACAATTTTCTTACTCAAAATTCGCCAAGGATTCCAAAAATGTTATCCTTTTTAATATACATTTAGTAGTTTTTGAAATATTTATGGATATAAAAGTAAACTGACCATATATATATATATATATATATATATATATATATATATATATATATATATATATATATATATATATATATATATATATATATATATATATATATATATATATATATGAACCGACCGGGCCCCGGCTAAAAATCAGGGAAAACCGGGGTTGCCGGCCGGGGTTAAAATGGCAAATTATACAAAAAAATTTTTTTTTTTTTTTTTAAATTTTCAGCAGATTCTGCTGAAACTTTCAGTGTATATACATTTTTTACCCGTAAGAAAAGTCCATTTCTAGCGTTTTTCCGAGTCTATTACGGTTAAAAGTTTTTTTTTTTTTTTGTGGAAATTTTAACCTTTTTCAATAGAATGGTGGTGCCAAACCACTTTTTAGAATGAGCTGAAAGTTGGACTATTTATTTAAAATTATATGGGCTACAAAAGCCTCTAATAGACTTTTGTTCCCAGAGTTATAGAAAAAATGTTATAAGCCAAAAACTGACCAACTATAGAAAAAAAAAATTTTTTGAACTAAAAAAATCCACCTTTTCAGACAAAATCTTTTTTAAAAAAAATGCAACTATAACATTTCCTATTTTTGGTGTGTATAGAGGAGGGGTGGGGCTACAAATTCCTCCACGTACTTTATTCAATGAGATTCGTTGGTTTCGAGATATAGCCTTCAAAATGGTCCATTTTTGGCCAAATTTCAAAAATTCCCAAAGTTTGAGAGGCTATATCTCGCTTCAAACAAAGGGCATTTAAAAATGCACTAAATAAAAATTGTTGCCCTGTTCCTCTTCTAAACAATATTCACAAATAAAAAAAAAAAAAAAAAAAAAAAAAACGTTTTTTTTTTAAATAATTTTTTCCTCCAGAAGGGTACGATTTTTGCAAATTTTTTTTCAAGTGCTTATAACTTTTTTCTAGACGTGATATCAAAAATCTATTCCCACCAATTCAAGAAATTGGGGCAAAGGTATTCAGTTAAATTTTCAGCTCATGTGGACCAGTGGTTTGACCCAGTTATTCATTTTTTTCAACTTTGGGTCCAAATAAGTTTCAAACCGTTATAGACTCAAAAAAAATGCTCGAAATCAACTCGGAACTTCGTGAAAAAATTCACATACTTTGAAAATTTCAGCTCAATCAGTGAAATAATAATAAAAATTTCAAACAAAATATAAGAAAATTAAGATTTTTTTCTTTTCTGCTATTGAATGTTCATCTTTGTGTTTTGATTTTAGATACTCCAAAAAGATTTGGTTGAAATTTTTTTTACTTGTAGCACCCGGAGGTTCTCTTCTAATTTTCTGACTGCAGATGTTACATTTAGCTATTTCGAACCTATCCTGAAACATTGTAAAGTATTCAAATACTGCAGAAGCTGATCTTTTAGCCATATTGACTGAAAGTATAAACAAAATAATAATTTTTAAATAATGCAGCAAAATGATACAAGTTTGATACATAGCAATAAAATAATGTTATGTATAAATACAGGTTAAATTGATAATTTTATATCTTCCATTTTTTCAAACTTTACCTTTGGGTCTTACCTAAGTAAATGTGTTAAATCACTCTTATGAATTAGAATAAATTTTTTTTTATTTTGTATTTTTTTTAAACTTTAAAATTTAAATTAAAATTTATTTTTCTGAAAAAATTTTTTTTTTTTTTAGAGAAAATGCATATATAATCATTAATTTAAGTGAATGTTGCCTATTCTACTCCTTCCTTACAATTAAATAAACCTTATATCTAATTTTCTTAACCTAAAATTTCAGTGCTTTTGACCTCTTTACAAATTTTAGGAAACCCCGGCCATAACCCCGGCCCCGGCCAAATTCCAGCCCCGGTCGGTCCCTATATATATATATATATATATATATATATATATATATATATATATATATATATATATATATATATATATATATATATATATAATTTTTTTTTTTTCATAATACTGATATTCTTCATAAAAGTTGATATAACCTAATAGTAGTAAAATGTGTTGAACACTTTTAACCCATTAATAGTTGCTTATGTAATAAAATTTAACCAAATAGTATAAACTTATAAGTAACATTCCTAACTTAAGTTATTAATGTAACAATACTTAACCTTACCTAATAGTGTGAACCTAAGTAATAACTTAACCTAACCCAATAAGTAATAGTATTAACTTAAGAAACCTATTTTACTCTTATTAATAACTATTAATTAAGCAGTACTTTTAACTTATCAATAACTACTAATATAAGCAATAGGCCTAATTTTTTAGTAGCCTTTAACATAATATTTTAAATCATGTGTATCATTTAAAATTAATAGTATTAATTTAATAAATTATTAAAAAAATCATTTCAATATATTTCAAATTTTTTCAAATTTAAGCTTTGTCAAAATTTATAGTCAGAAAACAAAGATAATATAAATAGAATGAATTTGAATTATTTGAATTTTACTATTTAATCTACAAATATCAATATGAGTTATATATAAAAAAAAAAAAGTCAAAAATCTTAAAATTTTATATATATATATAGGAACCGACCGGGGTTGGAATTTGGCCGGGGCCGGGGTTTCCTAAAATTTGTAAAGAGGTCAAAAGCACTGAAATTTAAGGTTAAGAAAATTAGAAATAAGGTTTATTTAATTGTAAGGAAGGAGTAGAATAGCCAACATTCACTTAAATTAATGATTATATGCATTTTCTCCAAAAAAAAAATCAAAAAATTACAATTTTGTATAGTTTAAAAAAAGTACAAAAATTTAAAAAAAAAAATTCTAATTCATAATAGTGATTCAACAGGTTTACCTAAGACCCTAAGGTAAAGTTTGAAAAAATGTAAGATATAAAATTATCAATTTAACCTGTATTTATACCTATCATTGTTATTTTATTGCCATGTATCAAACTTGTATCATTTAGCTACATTATTTAAAAATTATTATTTTGTTTATACTTTCAGTCAAATGGCTAAAAGATCAGCTTCTGCAGTATTTGAATACTTTACAATGTTTCAGGATAGGCTCGAAATAGCTAAATGTTAACATCTGCAGTCAGAAAATTAGAAGAGAACCTCCGGGTGCTACAAGTAAAAAAATTTCAACCAAATCTTTTTGGAGTATCTAAAATCAAAACACAAAGATGAACATTCACTAGCAGAAAAGGAGCGGTCAAAAGAAACAGAAAAGAAAAAAAATCTTAATTTTCTGATATTTTGTTTGAATTTTTTTTTTATTATTTGACTGATTGAGCTGAAATTTTCAAAGTATGTGAATTTTTTCACGAAATTCTGAGTTGATTTCGAGCATTTTTTTGAGTCTATAACGGTTTGAAACTTATTTGGACCCAAAGTTGAAAAAAATGAATAACTGGATCAAACCACTGGTCCACATGAGCTGAAAATTTAGCTGAATACCTTTGCCCCAATTTCTTGCATTGGTGGGAATAGGTTTTTGATATCACGTCTAGAAAAAAGTTATATAAGGACTTGAAAAAAAATTTGCAAAAATCATACCCTTCTGGAGAAAAAAATTATTTATAAAAAACGCTACCTACTTTTTTTTTATTTGTGAATATTGTTTAGAAGAGGGCAGGGCAACAATATTTATTTAGTGCATATTTAAATGCTCTTTGTTTGAAGCGAGATATAGCCTCTCAAACTTTGGGAATTTTTGAAATTTGGCCAAAAATTTACCTTTTTGAAGGCTATATCTCAAAACCAACGAATGTCATCGAATAAAGTACATAGGGGAATTTGTAGCCCCATTCCTCCTCTATACACACCAAAAATAGGAAATGTCATAGTTGTATTTTTTTATAAAATTTTTGTCTGAAAAGGTGGATTTTTTTAGTTCAAAAAATTTTTTTTTTCTATAGTTGGTCAGTTTTTGGTAACAAAACTCTATTAGAGACTTTTGTATCCCATTTAATTTTGAATAAATAGTCCAATTTTCAGCTCATTCTAAAAAGTGGTTTGGCACCGCCATTCAATTAAAAAAGGGTAAAATTTAAAAAAAAAAACAAAAAAAAAACTTTTAACCAAATAGACTTGGGAAAAACACTAGAAATGGACTTTTCTTACCGGTAAAAAATCTATATAACTGAAAGTTTCAGCAGAATCGGCTGAAAATTTAAAAAAAAAAAATTTTAAGTATAATTTGCCATTTTAACCCCGGCCGGCAACCCCGGTTTTCCTTGAATTTTGGCCAGGGCCCCGGTCGGTTCCTTTATATATATATATATATATATATATATATATATATATATATATATATATATATATATATATATATATATATATATATATATATATATATATATAATATCACAAATCTAAACTAACAAAAGGGCTCTATTTTGACTATCTCCTACTTTTTTTTTTTTTATCCTTACATTCCTTTAGTACCTCTAAAAGCCTTTTTTAGTTTTCAGGATTGTTGAAATGTGCTTATAGGTATTCATATTTTCTTTTAGTTTATTAGTTCCTACACCTTACTCCTGACTATTATTTCCTGCTTTTCCATTGTTACATTCTTTTGATTTCTTAGACTTCAAAATAATATATAATTCTTCTAGATTTTTTTTTTTTTTTTTAGAGAAAATGGTTAACATTTAACTTAATATATAATTAATGTAATAATAGTGTCACTAAAATATTGTTTATTCAAATGCTATATACCATACTATACTCTTTATATAAAAGCATTAAAACAACAGACATAACCACAGTCTGATGCAAAACACTCAAAAATAGTCAAAAATATAGAGTTGCTGCCACCAAGACTTTGCAGTCGACTTTCCTAAGAATTACACAGTCTATTTTCTGTATTAATTTCTACAGTATTTAAGGTCTTTAATCTAATTTCCACTTTGTTGAACACCACCTATCTTCTAGACCTCACCTTTTATTCTTGACTGAAACTAAAGTGCTTGAGGTTTCTGATATCAAATCATTTTCTGTTTCCTCATACTGTTTCTATTCACAATTTTCAGCCAAAGGTGGTGGTTGTATATTCTATAATCCTTCCTTTCTACTAGACCTTACAAACCTTGGTTTAACTCTACTTATTCTCATGTTATTTGCCACAGGAATGCGGCTTCCAGGAGTTCCCATTAAACCAGAAACTCGTACAATTTTTTTTTTTTTTTTTAATTAAATTCCATCCTGGACAGTTCATACATCTGTCCTCCTCTCCTCCCTTAATATTCCAATATCTCTACCTGTAATTACAGATGATCAGGTGACAATCTGAGATCTAAGGTTAGTGACCCACATGGCACTTTTCTCCATGTTTCTGAGGGAATATGCATCTGAGCTGTCACCTTTCCTTGTTTGGCTCTACTCTCTATGCATCAGTACTAATAATTTTCCTCAATACATGCATTTGTTGAGCCGATACCAAAGAGGTGTAGTCACTTTGACCCTTCCAACTATTGTCCTGTAGATTTCACTTGTGTTGTCTAAAATCTTTGAAACTCTCCTCAATTCTCATTTCCTTTCTGATCATCAGTATGGCTTACAAGATTGAGGTTAACTGGTGACATACTTTCCTATCTTCTGATTCTACTATTAAGGATTTTGGAAAATCTTGAGTGATGGTGCTTGAAGATATCTGAAACTTTTGACAGGGTATAGTATGAGTCACTACTCCTTAAACTTTTTTGATTTCCTGTTTCTCTTTGATTACTCATGTTTAATTTTCTCTCATATCATTCCACATCAGCTGTTGTTGATAGTTATCTCTTTCTCTTTTCCTATTAATTGTGGTGTTTCTCAGGGTTCTGTTCTACCTTCAACTTCACTCCTACTTTTCATCAATGAATTTATCAGCTGCACTTTCAACTTTGTTCATTCTTATGCCCATGACTCAATTCTCCATTCTTCCACTCATTTCAAATCTGCGGCTTCTTTTGCCTCTAGAGTTGCTTCTCCACTTCATCTTTCTTATTCTATTCATGCTGATCTGGATATGATTTCAGTTCAGATGAAGTCGTCACAACCTTGTGGCTTTCAACTCTTCACATCCCTACTCAACAACACCTTCCAACTCTTCTATTTCCTTCAAAATCTCTCCCATCTCACCTGTGAACAACATAAAAATCCTTAGTCTGAGCATAGAAATCTCTTCAAGAAAAAGGGAGTTCTGTTTAGGTTGTCATTTTTTATATATATTTTGAACAGTTACTCCACTTAGCCTATTATATATGGGTCTTGTCCTCCCATGTACGGAGTACAGCTCTTACAATTGGGGGAACTCTGGCTCCCACCCTTCTTTTGGATAATGTTTAATCAGACTAAGACTAATAACCTGTCCTCTAACTTCAAACTACCTTGACCCTCTATCTCTGTGATATATTGGCACACTCTCTTCTATAGGTACTTTGGCAGCAGGTGCTTGAGGTAATTGACCTCACATTTTCTACCATTGTTTTGCTCTCGTAGCACAAGGGGTGCCTTGCTTTCACATGAATTTTATGTGAATATTGGAAACTCCAGGCTTACTCTTTGTGATACCTCTTCTTTTCCATTCACCTCTGTTCTTTGGAACTTCCTCATTCATCTGTTTTTCCTGTTTCATATAATTTTCTTCTCTTTAAGGCCTCAAACAGCAGTAGACTTGCATTTAAGCTTGAGTTTGGATGGGTTGCCTTTTATTTTAAATTTCTGCTCCCTCCTTGAAAGGGCCCTGCTAATGAGTAGTGGCAAAGTGGTAAAAAAAAATTGGAATACCTAAACTGTTTAACTATGCTTGTAAAATTTGTGAAACAAAATTTAATTATAATGAGATTTATCTATATTCATCTTAGATATGAGGATTAGATGCTTTTTTTTTCTTCTCAGGATAAATAATAATTTTTAGGATTTATACTTTTAAAATTTAACTTCTACTTAAAAGTACTTCCAAGTACATTAGGCTCAAGCACAAGTACTTGAACTTGGACCCAAGCCTGATATATATATATATATATATATATATATATATATATATATATATATATATATATATATATATATATATATATATATATATATATATATATATATATATATATATATATATGGGTAAAAGCCATGCCTATCAATTTTCAACAGAGTTGGAAAATTCTATGAAAGAGCCAAATTAAAAGCTGCCATATCCCAGTGCACAGAATTTAAAAGTGTTAAAGCCGCAGAAAGTTGGGCAAGTTGATAAAAGAAGCGTGTTCCAGACCTTACCAGTAGAGTATGTCTAAGATTGAGAGTCAGAGAGTTGGACATAGAAAAGATTAGACCATTTGGAAAGGCATATTTCATGAGTTCTCATTGGAAGAGAATAGAGAGAGTTAAAGTAGAAGAGTTAAGAGGAAAATCCCCAGAGTCTTCCTTTTCAAGGATGGCTGTGAGTGTGTAACCACTCCAGATGTTTAATGCAGACTCAAGCAGGGCTGAACAACACTACTAAAAAGAGCAAGCAATGGGAGTGGCCTGAAGAAATTGAAGTCATTTCAGAATACCAACCTCTTAGCTTATTTAGAAAGCTAAGAAAAATAAACATGGAAAATATTAAGGACAGATGAAGGTTTAAATTGTGTTTTTGAAGATGTCATAATTGTGTGGCAGATTATATTGAGTAGAAGAAAGATGGAGGAACTTGGATTTTTGAGACATTAAACAACTGTTTTCTCTGCCCCATTGAAAATTCTAGAAAGATAGATATTAGCTGCTCCAGGGCCACCCTCATGGCTTCAATTAATAGCTGTTGGGTGGGACATCTTTCAAAATGAAAAGAGTAATGAAGTATGGAGTTGTTACTATCGAAGTGAATAGGTGTTGAAGTATTATGAATGAGTTCATTAAAAAGGAAAATAATTGGGATAGGACAAAACTTTGAGGAACCTTTAAAAAAATATATAAATATATATATATATATATATATATATATTATATTATATATATATATATATATATATATATATATATATATATTATATATATATATATATATATATATATATATATATATATATATATATATATATATATATATAAAAATTTAATTTAATACTTTTGACTGGGTATGGCATGCATCTAACTCCCTTCCTTTGAGTTTCCTCTTTTTCTTTGTTTACTCATGTCTAGTTTCCTCTCAAATCGCTCCATATCAGCACTTGTTGATGAAGTGACTTCTTTCTCTATTATGGTGTTTCTCAGGGTTCTGGTCTATTTCTTACTTTACTTCTTTATTTTTCATCAATGACCTCCTTAGGTGTACTTCTAACCCTGATCATTATTATGCTTACAACACAACTCTCCATTCTTCTACTCGTATCAAATCTGCTCCATCTTTTGCATCTAGAATTGCTTCTCATCTTCAACTTTCTAATTCCATTCTTGCCAATCTGGATGGGATTTCCCGATGTGGAAATTGAACTCTTTGAAAACTCAACTTTTCTATCTCCTTTGATGGCTCTCTCTCTCACCTGTGACCGACATATTCTTGGTCTGAACATAAAAAATAAATTATCTTTGGAAACCTCATATTGCAACAGTTGCTAAGGTAATCTCTTAAACACTGGGAGTTCTGTTCAGATTGAGGGAGCTTTTTTCTTTTGAACAGTTACACCATTATATAAGGGTCTTATCCTTCCTTGTTTGGAGTACTGTTCTCACATTTGGGGTGGTTGCGGTTACACCCTTCTTTTGGATAAGCTCGAGTCTAAGGCTAATACTAATAAACTGTCCATCACTTTCAAACTCCCTTGACTCTCTATGAAATGTAATGTTGGCACACACTTTTCTATAGGTACTACAATGGCAGGTTCTCAAGGGAGTTGACCTCTCGCATTCCACCACCATTGCATTACCCTCATAGCACAAGGTGTGCCTTGCTTGCACGTTGTGTGTGATATCTCCTCCTTTCCAGCCATCTCTGTTCTATGGAACTACCTACTTTCTGTTTTTTCTGCTGTTTTTAACCTACCTCTTTAAATGGTGTTTTAGATGGAGTGGGTTTTATTTTACCTTTTAATTATGCCCCCTCCTTGAAAAGTGCTCTGCCTATGAGTGGTATATAGTCTTTTAGATTTAAATATTTTTCCTTGACATTGATTTTTGCTCTTTTGCTAATCTAAAAATAAATTGATATCTACTGTTTATTTACTTCAACTTTTCTCAGTATCTAAATCAAAATGAATTTTTTTTTTTTATTTATTTATTTATTTATTTATTTATTTATTTTATATTTTTATTTTTATTTATTTATTTATTTTTTTTCAAACTCACCATTCAGTATTGCTTGTGGCTTTCCTCTAATTATCAAGGTCCAATTCTTTATCCATAACAGCCTTTTGAAGTTAGTGCAACTTCTCCTTACCTGTATTCTTGATCATCTGTGAGATGAACCCATCATACTGTGCCTTTCTTAATAAAAAAAATTTAAAGAAGTTATATATATTATATATATATATATATATATATATATATATATATATATATATATATATATATATATATATATATATATATATATATATATATATATATATATATATATATATATCACCAGGCCCGATAATTATCGGTTCTTGTGTGAAAAGTCTGAACACAATTGAGGGTTAATTAAACAGACAAAGTTATTTACTTTATTAATCACATTTAAAATCTATAACTAAT
>SEYY01022573.1:0-10000 GCA_009176605.1 Armadillidium nasatum
TGTAAGTAATCAAATTTTATTGGCGTGAAGCTACTTTAGGTAAGCCTTTTTAAACATATGTCTCTCAAATAGACGTTTTTTCCCAACACGAGTCAAGTATTAGATCGGAATTGAAAGAAAAGTTCAAAAAGGATAATTTGAGGTTCTTTTCTGAATCTTTGAAATACAAAAGACTTTCACCTTTTGTCTTGACAGAAAAAAAGGTACATTTGTAAAAGGGATAATTTTTAATTAAAGATTTGCTTTGACTTCTTGGCTACCGTATGTGCTGTTAACTGTAAAATAAACAACTGTTCTTTTCCGTGAACATTTTCTCTCTTTACACATTATCTCTCCATCTTTATCAGTCTATTTAGCAATCCATTCAAATTATTTATAGTATTTAAAGACTTAAAAGAGTTTAGTTAGAATTTTATTCTTGGTGATTGTCAGCACCACAGCCTAATTCAGTTGCCAAAATTAACCTTATAAATAAAAAAAATATGATTTTTCTCTTAAGATGAACAAGTCTTAAATCGGGATGCCATCTGCATTAAAAACATAAGAATTATTCCTACCTATTATTATTATTATTACTGGAAGAAGGAAAAAAACCCGCAAATTTCCTCACCTTGTTTGCTTCGAGCGCCTAACTACTACTTTTAAATTATATCCATTTTTTTTTCTCTCCATTATCAAAGTAACTGAGAAACTTATCTTAATAAATCAACTCGACTCAAACAGAAGACGAGGAGAGAAAATTAAAACTGCCAATTTCAACAAATAAAATAACAAAAATCAAAATCAATCGCTTTATAATTTTGATGTTGGCATCACGCGACGCCTTCAAAACTTAATCCTTTATTCCATTAGTGGATCGAGATGTTTGAATCTCATCACACGACGGAATCCTTTTGGGGATTATTTCAGGCTAAAATTTCGAATCTATTAATAATTTTGTGTTCATCTTCATAATAGCAAAATTCATTTTATTTTTGTCTGCTCTGATAAACTGATAGTATTTTGAAATTCCTCAATTATTATTATTATTATTTAAAAAAAAATCTTTTGAAAATTGGAAGGAGAATCCAACTGGTATTAAAAATAAAACAATAGTATTATTATTAATATTATTTTTTTTTTTTTTTATTATTTTATTATTATATTATAGTATATATTATATATATATATAATATATTATATATTATATATATATCATATATATATATATATATATATATATAATTATATATATTATATCTAATATATATATATATATTATATATTATTATATATAATTTCATATGGTGAGAAGAAGGCCAGAGGCCTACCAATTCCCATCAGAGTTAGGTTAAAATTCGGAAATATCTCCATCAATGGCCAACATGACCCGATACACAGCGTTTTAAAGTGTGCAAGTCAAAGGAAGTTGGTAAAATGGATGAAAGGAGATTGAGCATAGCAGTTAAGTCCTGGGTCGGAGAGTTTGACAGAGAAAGGAGCGTCGCACGAGCTCTTCTTAATGGAGGGGGGTATACGACGAGAGAGTTCAGAAGAGAAGTGTCCGTTTTAATAGGAATAGTATAGAGAGAGTGACGCAACAATTCGAAGGGCTGAAAGAAACTGGAGAGAGAGTTGATAAGGCGAAAAGCCCTAGACTCACCTTCTCAATGAGAGCTATATTAGTGGAACCACCCCAGATGTGTGAAGCATACTTCATACAGGGAACGACAACACCCATGTAGACAGCAGGCAACTGGGGTGGCGTGAAAAATATTCTGAAGACACCTCAGAACACAACCTCTTAGAAGCTTGTTTAAGAAGAGAAGTATTGTGATCATTCCTTGAAAGGACACGAGAAGAAGATAAACCGAGAATATTAAGAACAGATGAAGGTTTGAGTTGTGTGTTTTTGAAAAAAATATGATAGTTGTGTGGAAAATTGTGACGAGTGGAAAGCTGAAGGAATTGAGTTTTTGAGACATTGAAAACGATCATATTTTCTCTGCCCCAATTTGAAATACGAGATAGATCAGAGGTCAGCTGCTCCAAGGCCACCTTTCTTTTGACAGTTTGCTGATGTTGAAAGTGAAAGGAGTAATGAAGGGTGGAGTCATAAGCATTGATGTGGATACTGGATGAAGTAATAGAGAGAAGAGAAAAGCAGAAAGAGTTGGGGATAGCACAGATCCTTGAGGAACACCACTATTAATAGATTTTAGGATGAACGTGGCCGTCTAAACAGCTGCTATAGACGACAGAAAGGATCAGAGGAGGTCACAGAGAGAAGATCGATTCAGAAAGAGAAGTTTAGAATAAATTAGTGAGACCTATCGAAAGCTTCGATATTCCAGCGCTACAGCGAAAGATTCACGAAACACCGAAGAGATTAGGACCAAGAGTCAGAAGAGGAAAGAAGAGCACCAGTAGACGTCCTTTCGAAGCCATAGGCGATAGAGATAATATGGAAGAATTGAGATTTTCAATCTTCCTGTTAAGTAGAATAGATAGAGAGAGAGATTAGAAATAGACGTAGTTGAGGGTGAGGGGTCCCCTTTTTACAGGTGAATGAGCGCACGTTTCCACAAGAAGGGAAGTTGAAGTAGAAAGACGCAAATAGTTACAAGGCAGGGTGAAAATAGAGATAATATGAGAACCACAGAGGGATACCATAGGCATACCCTCTTAGTGTTAAGCTCAGAGAGAGCAGAAATGATATCTTTACAAAAAATTACAATATTAGGCATAAATGAGTTGGAAGGATTTAAGGAGTAGGAATAGATCCGGAATCGTCTATGGTAGAGCTAGAGGAAAACGTTTCAACGAAGAGTTCAGCTTTAGAATAATCTAAAACGGTAGTTGTGCCGTCAGAAGAAACTAGAAGAGAAAAAGAGGAAGAAGCAAAGTTATAGCTGATATTTTTTTCAAAATGCCAGAAAAGAACTCGAAGAAGAGGAACCAGAAAGATTACTGCTTTTACGACGGAGAAAAGAGTTTCTGGTTTCACGAAGAACATATTTTGCACGATTCCGGGATGAAATATAAGTTGCGTGAGTTTCTGAAGTTTGAAGACGACGGTAGTCCTGAAGGCAGCATCCCTGCGAAAAAGCACGAGAACAAGCAGAGTAAACCAGGTTTATTAGTTTGGAAAGGGAAAGAATATGGAATGTACGCTCCATGCCAGAGAATCCACTCTATGCGCTCCACACTCCGAGGACCCTCCACAAAAATCTCTTCCATGGAAATCAGAAAGTAAACCGCAATCGACAGTTAGTGCAACGAAATGCCAGAAAAGTCTCCGGCCGATGGCGGGGGCGTTTTGCGGAAGACTTGAAGAGACAAACAAGATACGGAAATAAGAAGATGATCGGTGAACCCAGAGGAGGAAGAGTTAACAGTAAGGAGAAGGATAGAAGTTAAAAAGTCTATATGTTGGTTCATCACCAAGAACGTCAGGTATACGGTAGGGGTTGCACCAACTGCTCAGGTTGTTCTGGTAGAAAATTGGAGGCGAGTTCCCAGCTGATCTTGAGAACTAGAGAAAGCCATTGGCGGTGGTGAACATTGAAATCCCTAAATGAAGATTTCAGAGAAAGGAGGAAAAATGTGTTATTTTTGAGTTTAAATAGTCGAAGAATTTGGATAGTCTGTAGATTAGGGGATAAGTAGACAACAAAAATTAGTCGTAGAATGCAAGAAGTTAAGCCATAAGTAGAATTCAGAGACTCCAATCGAGACACGAGAACAGACATCATTGCGCACAAATGCTCAACATCCGCCTTTGACTGAAAATTGAGGATAGAGACAGTAGGAGGTAACAGAATAAGATTTTCTGTCAACACACTCAAGCACCTGAGTTTCGGTAAAGAACAAGAGATGATGTTTAGAAGAAGAGAGATGGTGTTCGACAAATTGGAAATAAGGAAAAAGATGGTGAATGTTGCAGAAATTAATGAAAAAAGAAGACCGTACACCAAGGCTAGCCTAACGCGAGTTTTTGGTGGCACCATCTCTATTATCAGACATCGCCAACTCCTTAGTGATGATGAGGTGAGGGGTGGATGAGGAACTGTTTTTTGACGCAGCTCCTCAAATCATCTCTCAGCCTGGTTCGAATTTCGCCATTTTTTTTTAAAGGTAATGTATGAGTAAACGCTTGTAAATTGGTGGGAACATGTGAAGAAATGGGGTAGAGAAGAAATGGGAGCATAAACATTCCAATATGAGACGAAGGTACACTAGAGACCCTCTGAGAAGGTGAAACGCGAAAAGGAACGAACAAAATTGCAACGAGGTGAAACGGTATGGTCTAGTCCTTCCTATCACTCCTTTGGTTATTGCTGATAGTGGGTACTTTCATCGCTTCGGACGCCGCTACGTCCTCCCACCATATATATATATATATATATAATATATATATATATATATATATAAATATATATATTATATATATATATATATATATATATATATATATAATATATTATATATATTATATATATATATATATAAATATATTATCTAGTTAATATATTTATATTTTATTGATAGACAAGGTTAGCCAATGCATAATATTAGATTACACTTTATTAAATTAACAACAAAGAATTTTTTTTTGCAACAAGCTTCGCTCTTTATTTTGAGCCTCTTTCAGGTCGAAATGATGTGACTGTTTTGCTGGAGAGTTCTCATGTCGTCTGATACTATGGTTGGTTATTGTATAGAGTTTTATAGAAAGCAGATCGGAACATCATGACGTTTTGTAGTTGATCTATTTTATATCTTTGTGTTGATTATAATTGATTATAAAAAAATAAGAAAGGTAAAGTTAAGGAATTTAAAAATAAAGAAAAGTTAGAAAAGTTAAGAAATGATGAATGGAAATATGTTTATGATTGTGCGTATGTGTATGCTTATAAAAATGTGTGCGTGTGCGTGTGTGGGGATGTAGGGGTGGATGAGCCCCCATATGCTTTATATGTTTTAATGTTTTATTGAGAAAATAAAATTAGAAACGTTAAAAATCTACTTAACGACACAAACACATATCAAACCCTTTTAAACAACCCAAACAAACAATCCCAACAAACTTTCAACAATTCACTGCAGCATATACTTAAAGAGTACCCCACAGTCCATAAAAATACCAAAGCCTATATGACACAAATTCCGCAATTTTATGGAGTCCCCAAAACACACAAACCCAATGTACCATTACGTCCTATTATTGCAAACACCAACTCCCACACTTACAAACTTGCACAGTGGCTATCCCTACAACTAAAACCCCTTTTATGAAAAATTTCATCATCTCATTTAAAAAATAAAGAACATTTCATTAACAAAACAACCTCTCTCAACCCCAAAACCCATAAATTTATAAGTTACGATGTTATTTCTCTTTTCACTTCGGTTTCCGTTGCACATCTACTCCAACTCCTAACTACCTACATTAATTAAAACAACATTAACCTACAATACCCATTTCCAATACTAAAGCAACTCATCCTTCTCCACCCTCGAACATAATTATTAACCAACACAATCAAACCTTCTACAAGCAAAAAGGAGGACTGAGTATGGGCTCCCCCTTGTCACCCACACTCAGTAACTTATACATGGAACTCATAGAACATTATTTCATTCTTCCCCACCACCTTCTCATAAATAGCATGTGGCTCCGGTATGTCGATGACGTATTTGCTGCCATCCCCATCTCAACCAATTCTACAGCCATACTCAACTACATAAACAGCATTCACCCAAACATTCAATTCACTATGGAAACCCCCCCCCCAACACATAACTTTCTACCCTTCTTAGATACACTCATCATGTGGAACCACACCACAAAACCATCATACACAGTATATAGAAAACCTACCTCTTCACCCAATTATATACACTGGTATTCAGCACACACAATAAATACTAAAATTGCTACTCTCTGCTCTTTATCTCCGTGCACTTAAAATCTGCTCCCCCGCCTTCTTAAAAACAGAAACTGATTTCTTAAAAAACACGTTTACAAAATTAAAATATCCTATATACATAATTAATAAATCGTACAAAAAGGCCAAAGCAAAATTTTACTCTATAAGAACACACGAAAACAAAATAAAAAACTTTCTTCCCATCCCGCACATAAACATGCAACATATAAAAAAGTCATACCACAAAACATAACCCTCGTACCTTCTAACAACATTATTTTAAAAACAGTCCTTAAACCACTAAAAGCTCCTAACCCCAACCTCCCATGCATATATAACATCCCCTGCTCCGGCTGTAATTTAAACTACATAGGGGAAACCATAGACTATAAAAGAAGACAGTACCAACACCAACATGATTTAAATATAGATAATCAAAACTCTGTCCTCATCCAACATAGACAAAACAATAACCATCTCATAAATCTCAATAATAGTGGCATCATAAAAAACATAAATAATTATAACAAAAGAAAAATAACTGAATCCTTCTGCATACGCAATACTCCAAATTATAATCAAAGCACAAGAGACTATAAAAATAGATCAACTACAAAACGTCATGATGTTCCGATCTGCTTTCTATAAAACTCTATACAATAACCAACCATAGTATCAGACGACATGAGAACTCTCCAGCAAAACAGTCACATCATTTCGACCTGAAAGAGTTTCAAAATAAAGAGCGAATGCTTGTTGCAGATAAAAATTCTTTGTTGTTAATTTTAATAAAGTGTAATCTAATATTGTGCATTGGCTAACCTTGGGTCTATCAATAAATAATATATATATATATATATATATATATATATATATATATATATATATATATATATATATATATATATATATATATATATATATATATATATATATATATATATATATATATATATATATATACACTCATACTCAGATACATATATATTCATACACACATATACATATACCTTCCTATTCACAAACACACACACACACATGATATATATGCTCAATCAAATACACACACACACTCATAAGCGCTTACATTTACTTACAAACGAGCACACATAAACTCACACACACGCACACATACAAGAAAGCTCATCACAAACATTAGACACCATGACACTCTTTCACATAATTTCGAATCGTTTTCTTTTTCATTTTTTTATTTCTTTTTTTATTATTTTTTCCTTTCAATATATTTATTTATTTTTCTTTTGTTTAAATTAATTTTATTTTTATTTTTTATTTAAATTTTTTTTTCTAAAAGTCTTTTAAAAGTTTTTTTTGCTTTTCATTCTTTTTTTTTTTTGTAAGATTTTAAAATTTTAATTGTTTTTCTTTTATATTTTGTAGGGTTTTAAATTTTTTAACGTTTCTAATTTTATTTTCGCAGTAAAACATTAAAACATATAAAGCATATGGGAGCTCATCCACCCCTACATCCCCACACACGCACACATTCTTATAAGCATACACACACGCACAATCATAAACATATTTCCATTCATCATTTCTTAACTTTTCCCTTAACTTTTCTTTATTTTTAAATTCCTTAACTTTACCTTTCTTTATTTTTAAAATTTAATATTTGAAATGTAAAATAAAATTTGATATCCCGAACAAAACAAACTAAAAATATAAAATTTATGGAAACCTAAATAAAACTACTTAAAAACTTAAACTTAAACTGAAAACCTGAAATTCATAAGACCTAAATAAAACTTAAGCTGAAACTAAGCATACAATTTGGAATAGAAAAGACCTAAATAAGCTTTTACCTACAATACAAAATAAGAATTACATAAAGAAAAAAGACAAAGATCTAGATAAACCTATAACTATAGTTATGAAATCAGTTTAGGTAAGAATTTTACATTAAAAAGAATAAAGATTACAGATGAATTGTTGTTTATGTCTTGATAAGTCTTTAGCTTGTCTGTTCCTTTTAGTTTAGGAGCCATATGTTTGCTTCACAAAGGAGATAGACTCTAAGTATTGAGTTGAACTGGGTTAATAAAAGATGAATTTTATACTAATTATTAAATGAATCATTAGAAGTTGTTAAATTAACTTTGTAAATCAACGTCAAATTTATAAAGCATACTCAAATAAACTAGCTGATTTGGGTATGATGTCATAGAATGATACTACATTAGTGAAAAATAATTTCAGATAAATTTGCAAGTGTTTATAATGCATGATTGTTAATTATGAATAAATGAAGAGTGAAGGACTGGAACTTGAGACAGAGAAGGTAGGGTTCTTTAAGCAGAAAGAGGTTTGCTGAATAAAATAATAGAGGCAAGAATCTTAACTTCTTTATCTTTAAGATAAAGAAGTTAAGGGAAAAGTTAAGAAATGGTGAGTGAAAAATGTTTATGATTGTGGGTGTGTGTGTGCTTGCATGTACGTGTGTATAAACGTGTGTGTGTGTGTGGATGTGGCCCCATAAGCTTTACATGCTTTAATGTGTTGCTGCAAAACAAAAAAAAGGTTAGAAACGTTAAAAAAAATTATAAACCTAGAAAATAAAAAAGAAAATTTGAAAAATATTTTTAAAAACTTACAAAAAAAAAAAAAAAAAAAAAGATTAAAAATATTTGTAAAAAAAAGATCAATGGCACTTTTATCCACGGAAAGTGCACCCCTTATTATATATATATATATATATATATATATATATATATATATATATATATATATATATATATATATATATATATATATATATATATATATATATATATATATATATATATATATATATATATATATATATATATATATATATAATATATATATATATATATATATATTGATTCTATGACAGAATAAAACTTATAAGATTGAAACTAACTACTAAAAAAGGGAAAAATTCCTAAAATCAAAACATTAAAAGGAGGAAAAAAATATGTAAAATTGAAATTATGAAGAAAAAAAAGGTGATAAAATTGAAATTTTTCTATTAATAAAAGAAGAAAATAATTATAAAGATGATAAAAAAAATTTTAAAGAAAAATTTAAAATTTAGTTTTATGCTGAATTTAATTTGTTTAAATTAATTTTATTTAATTAATGTTAAAGATAAAAAATTTTTCCAAAAAGAAAAAAAATTCTTTTGTCTCTTGAAACTCGCTTACATAAGATTTAAATTATTGGAATGCAAAGCCCGACAAACCTTAGGCAAGCCCAAACGCGTATTATTATTATTATTATTATTATTATTATTATTATTATTATTATTATTATTATTATTATTATTATTATTATTTTAATAGCTTTTTATATTTGATTAACTTTTCCCAACTAATAATAATAATAAAAAAAATTGTTAAAAATATATTTATAAAATTAAGTGTTCTTTAAAAACTGGTTTTGACCCAAGCAAAAACCAGTTCGGCACACGTTCTCTCCTCTTTATTTAAAAGTAAACGTTTAGCTTGCTAACAATTAAATAAATTAAAATTAAATTAAATCAAATTAAATAAAGGTTAAGGTAAATTGTGAAGTAAAATTAATAGATTTAAAATTTAGAATATTTTTCTAAAAATTTATTTTCTACTCAAAACTATAATCAAAAGCAACACTAACAATAACAACAATAACAACAACAGCAACAACAATGCAAAAACATGAACATCGACAATGATAACAATAAAAACAACAACAACAAAAATACAAAAGCAACAACAACAGAAACAACAATACAATAACAACAACAACAATACAATAACAACAACAACAATACAATACCTCCAAAAAAAAAAAAATAGAACACTACAAAAGCGACAACAACTACAACGGAAAAAACAACATAACAATACAAAAACAACAGCAATACTTCAACAACAACGACAACAAAATCAACAGTAAAAATTTATTCATTACTACCACTACTAATATCACTATTATTTATTCATTACCACTACTACTACTAGTACTAGTACTACTCCTACCACTACTACCTAAAAAAAAAATTAAACAAACCAGAAGAAAGAAAATAATGAGTTAAAAAGTAGGTTTTTAATGTCTTTATTTGT
>SEYY01022573.1:17500-20000 GCA_009176605.1 Armadillidium nasatum
AGAACAATACCTACAGAAGTTAAAATGATAATATATAGAACAATGTTAAGACCTCTATTGACTCATGGCTCTGAATGTTGGGCACTGTTAACAATGCAGAACTACAGAAATACAGAACACTGACTAGCAAAGACTTTACAGTCCACTCAAGGCTAGTCTGTTAAATAATCACTATTGAACTATACTGGCATAGACCAATTTCCTTAAAATGTACATCCAATTTCATCTTGAATGATTCGATGTTGTTGTTGTACATTATTTGATAAGAAAGACTATTCCATTTTTCAATCACATCGTACGAAAAAAAATTCTTTGCTATGTTTGTTTGAAATCGCTTGTGAGATAGCTTGTGTACGTTGCTGCGTGTTAGGTCATTCAAGTCGTACCGAAAGTATTGCTTATAATCAACGTTGTCAAATTCATTTAGAATTTAAATACTTCTATTAATTTTCCTCTCAATCTTCTTGTTTCTAGAGAATGTATATCCAGTTCTCGTAACCGTTGCACATATGAATTTACCTCTCAATTCTGGTATTAATTTAGTTGCCATTTTTTGAATACTTTCGATTTTATCTATGTCCTTTTTGAGATATGGACTCCAAAACTGTACCGCGTATTCCAGATGAGGTCTAACTAACGATTTATAAAGAGGAAGTATTATATTTTTAGATTTATATTCAAAATTTCTAGCAATGAAACCTAAAGCTTTATTAGCCTTCTTAACAGAATCAGCACACTGTTTTGCAAATTTTAAATCCTTACTGATTAAAACTCCAAGATCCTTTTCCTCACCGACAACTTTGATATCTGAGCCACCTATAACATAATTATATTCGACATTCCTGTTACCAAAATGTAAAACCTTACATTTATCAATATTAAATTTCATTTGCTATGTTTTTGACTAATTGACTATTTTATTCAAATCATCTAGGAGTACTTGATGATCTTCCTCATAAGTTTTTCGATTTCCAATTTTTGTATCGTCTGCAAATTTCAAATTATTACTTAATAAATTTTCATCTATGTCATTTACATATGCAATAAAGAGTATTGGGCCCAGGATAGATCCTTGAGGCACACCACTGATAACATTCACCCATTCTGAGCATTCGCCATTAATTACGACACGTTGACGTCGATCTAATAACCAATTTTTATTCCAATTTATCGAATTCCATGAGCCCTAAGTTTTTCCAATAATCTTTGATGAGGGACAGTATCGAATGCTTTTTGAAAGTCTTAAGTAAAATGACATCATAAGACTTGTGGTTTTCTACATTGTTAATGACTACATTAAAAAATTCTAGTAAATTTGCTAAGCATGATCTTTTTTTTCTAAAGCCATGTTGAGAATTATTGAGCAACTCGTGATATTCACGATGTGCAACTAAACTACTCGCTAGTATTACCTCAAAAATTTTGCCAACAATAGAAGTTAAACTAACTGGTCTGTAGTTATTAGGAAGCTTACGATCACCTTTTTTAAAAATAGGAGTTATATTAGCAAGTTTGAAATCATGCGGAACTATATTCCCTGTTGTAGAGATTCGTTGAAGAGCTTAGTCAAAGGTTTCACTAATATATCTTTCAAGCTTTTAAGATGTACCGGGTAGAAGCCATTTGGTCCAGGGGATTTATTTATTAATAATTTATCAATTTGGAAAGCAACTTCCTCTTCTAAAATTTCAAATGTATCTAGAATATTGTCTATATAAAAATCTTTTATATCTTGCATACTAGGAACATTATCTAGGTTTTCTTTCATAAAAACTGAAGGAAAAAAAATTATTTAAAACGTTTGCCACATCAACATTGTTTGATTTTAGATTTCCGTTATTGTCCAAAACTGGTCCAATTGATTCTTTAATAGAACTTTTATTATTTACATAGTTGTAAAACCTCTTGGGATTATTTTTACTTTCTCGAGCAATATTAATTTCGAAATTTCTTTTTATATATCTGATTAATCTTTTGCAGTTTCGACGCCAAGCTATGTAAATGTTATTGTTTTCTACAGTAGGAGAAGATTTCCAAAGTTTATAATCTCTGTTTCTATTACCTAAAGAATCCCTAATTTCATTGTTCCACCATCTTGGTTTCGAATTTGTAAAAGTTCGTTTCATTTTATATGGGACAAAAACTTCTTTTTCATTAAATATTTGTAGAAAAGTATTCCACATTATATTAACATTTCCTAATAATATTTCATCCCAATCGTAGGAAGATAAACTATCTTTAAAACCGTTAAAATTCGCATTTTTAAAATCTGGAATTTTCAAATGATTGTTATATATTTTGTTTTCAACATTATTAATAAATTTTAACATGTTGTGATCGCTTTTTCCAATAGGTTCAATAACCTCGAATCTTTTTACCAAATTTAAGTGACTAACTATTAACAGGTCTAAAATATTATTCCCTCTCGTTGGGAAGTCGTTTATATGAAGCAGAAAATTATCTCATAAGAATTTTAGTAATCGATTTACCTTCCGCATCT
>SEYY01022573.1:37500-40000 GCA_009176605.1 Armadillidium nasatum
GTTTGAAGTTCTTAGGGGCTATCAGAATTTCTTTACTTCACCTCTGTTGCTTTCTCTTTATAGTGATGTTGGCTTCTGTATGAAGTATGCTTCACCCATCAAGGAGCATTCCCCTCTCACAGATCTCATTGATAAGATGGAATCTTGGACTTCTAAATCTTCTTCTAAAGCTGAACGCTTCACTCAAACTTTTAGCTCTAATTTAACCTTAGACAATTCCGGAGCTATACCTTCTCCTTCAATTCCCTCCAACTTATTTATGCATAAAATTGTAATCCCTTCTAAAGATGTCATTTCTGCTCTCTCTCTGAGCTTAATACTAAGAAGGCGTATGGACCTGATGGTATTCTTCCTGTGGTTCTCAAAACTTGTACTTTCGAGCTTGAACCCTGCCTTGGTAAATTATTTCTTCTTTGTCTCTCTACTTCAACCTTCCCTTTTTGCTGAAAAGTGAGCTCATTCAGCCTGTGCCGAAGAAAGGGGTCCCCTCAATCCTAGAACTACAGTCCCATTTCTTTGACCACCATCCCCTCTAAAGTTTTCGAATCTATCCTTAACAGGGAGATTAGGAAACATCTCAATTCTTCTAATCTTATCTCTGATCGGCATTATGGTATTCGTAAGAAACGCTCTACTGGTGATCTTCCTTCCTTATTCTCTAACTCTTGGTCCTCCGCTCTTCGGCATTTTGGTGAATCCTTTGCTGTCGCGCTAGTCATATCGAAAGCTTTCGATAGAGTATAGCACAAAGCTTTGATTTCTAAACTTCTCTCTTTCTGTATCTATGTTCTCTCTGTGATCTTCTTTCTAATTTCCTTTCTGGTCGTACTATAGCAGCTGTTGTAAACGGCCACAGTTCTTCCTTTAAATCTATTAATAGTGATGTTCCTCAGGGTTCTGTCCTATTCCCAACACTTTTTCTGCTTTACATTTATCACCTCTCTATTACATCATCTTCTATCCACTCCTATGCTGATGATTCCACCCTTCATTACTCCTTCCAGTTTGAAAGACGTCTATACCAACACCAGTTGATAGACTCGAGAAGGATAGTCTTGGAGCATCTAATCTCTGATCTTTCACGCATTTCTATTTGGGGAAGAAAACATGGTTATTTTTAATGTCTCAAAAACTCAGTTCCTCCATCTCTCCACTCGACACAATCTTCCACACAACTATGATGTCTTCTTCGAAAACACACAACTTAAACCTTCATCTGTTTTAAATATTCTCGGGGTATCCTTTTCTCGTGATCTTCATTGGAAATATCACATTACTCCTCTTTCTAAACAAGCTTCTAAAAGGTTGGGTGTTCTGAGGCACCTTCAGAATTAATTCATCCAACCCCAGTTGCTTGTTCTCAATAGGGGTGCTGTTCGACCCTGTATGGAGTATGATTCACCCATCTGGGTGGTTCCACTCTTACAGCTCTCCTTGACAAGGTGGAGTCAAGGGCTTTTCGTCTCATCAACTCTCCTGCTCTTACTAACTTGAATTGTTACGTCACTCTCTCTTTACTATCGCTATTACAACGGACACTGCTCTTCTGAACTCTCTCGTCGCATACCTCTTACATTGAGAAGAGCTCGTGCGACAGGCCTTTCTACACAGTATTATCCTTTCTCTGTCCACTCTCGAACCCCATACTTAACCGCTATTCTCAATCTTACATAAACTTTACTGGTAAAGTCTAGACCACACTCCCTTTATCTGTTTTCCCAACTTCCTTTGACTTGCATACTTTCAAACGCCGTGCATCTGGACAAGTCGGCCTCCTTCGATGAAGATAGTAATTTTTCCAAACCCCGGTGGAATTTACTAAATTCCACAGGAGTTGAGAAAAATACTATCTTCATCGAAGGAGGCCCACTCGTCCAGATGCACGGCGTTTGAAAGTATGCAAGTCAATATATATATATATATATATATATATATATATATATATATATATATATATATATATATATATATATATATATATATATATATATATATATATATATATATATATATATATATTGTAATGGATTCTTAATGAATGAAGACTGAAGAGTTTTTTCAATCTATTTACAGAGAGAGGAAATGTGCTCACAATGATAAACAAAGTTCAAAGATACTTGGCCAGTTTCCCAGAAAAGGGTCCAAATTTGATCCAAGCTTTGTTGTTTTAAAGGTATACTTTTGGATATATATTTTAAATTACCGATGATTTCTTATATGCGAATAATAATGCTCATTTTTTTTATAGGGTTGGTAAAATTTTTTTTATTCATCTTATTTTAATGTTTCAAACTTTACTACAGTGGAGACTGATCAAAAATTTAAAATACACTTAAATCTACACTTTTGAGAGTGTTTTTTTTCTTATATTTCCACTTTTTCCAGCAACTGCCACACAAGTACAGCATAGTAACAGCTTTAGTATCTTATTGAAACACAAGCTTCTTTAAAACTTCCGAAATTTCCCTCTAAATGAGCAACTTAATATTTCAAACCAACC
>SEYY01022573.1:42500-45638 GCA_009176605.1 Armadillidium nasatum
TCAGAATTTATCCTTCTCTCTTTGATTTTCTTTCTGATCGATCTATAGCTGCTGTTGTAGACGGCCACCGTTCATACTTTAAATCTGCTAATAGTGGTGTTCCTCTTTATTCTGTCCAATCCACAAAACTTTTTAAACTTTTCATTAATAATCTTCTCTCTATTACTTCATCATCTATCCGATCCTATGCTGATGATCTCACCAATCATTACTCCTTTCAGTTTGAAAGGCGCCCCTCCCAGCAACAGTTATTTGACACTAGAAAGGTTGACTTGGAATATCTGAGGAAGAAATTGAGGAAGTGGAAGAGAAAACATTGTTTTTTTCAATGCCTCAAAAACTCAATTCCTCCATATCTCTACTCGAGGCTATCTTCTACAAAACTATAACATCTTCGAAAACACGCAACTCAAGCCTTCATCTGTCCTTAATAATCTCTAGTGGTCTTTCTTGAAAGGATCACATTACTTCTCTTTCTAAACAAGCTTCTAATAGGTTGAGTATTCTGTTGCGCATTCGTGATTTTTTTACGTCAATCCAGTTGCTTTATCTTTATAGGGGTGTTGTTCTCCCCTGTATGGAATACGCCTCATACATCCGGAGTAGTTCCACTCACACAGCTCTCCTTGACAAGGTGGAGTCTGGCTTTTCGTCTTAAGAACTCTTCCCTTCTCACTAATTCTCTCCAGTCTCTTTCTGCCCGAAGAACTGCTGCGTAACTCACTATATACAATCGCTAGTACAATGGACACTGCTCTTCTGAACTATCCCGTTGCTTTTCTCCTCCATTGAGAACACATTGGTGTAACACGATATTCTACACAGTCTTATCCTTTCTCTGTTCAACTGTCTGATCCTAGACTTAACCGCTATGCCTAATCTTATATACACAACAACTGGTAAAGTCTGGAACACACTCTCTTTTTCTATTTTAACGATTAGGTTCTGATATGGACCCAACTCTGGTGGAAATTAGTAGTTTTCTGGTCTTTACCCACCAGAGAAGATATAATATATATATATATATATATATATATATATATATATATATATATATATATATATATATATATATATATATATATATATATATATATATATATATATATATATATATATATATATATATATATATATATATATATATATATATATATATATATATATATATATATATATATATATATATATATATATATATATATATATATATATATATATATATATATATATATATATATATATATATATATATATATATATATATATATATATATATATATATATATATATATATATATATATATATATATATATATATATATATATATATATATATATAGAGAGAGAGAGAGAGAGAGAGAGAGAGAGAGAGAGAGAGAGAGAGAGAGAGAGCCAAGATAGAGAGAAGTTAAGAGAGGTGATAACAAGTTTTGCTGAAAAGCTAAAAGAGGTGGGATTGATCGTGAATGTTGAAAAGACAGAACTGTTAATAATTAGAAGGGAGGAAGAGGAAGAGGAGCTTGTGCTGAAGGTGGCATGGCGAGGAGGTGATTGTGGTAGAGAGATGTGAATATTTGGGGAGGAGAAAGTATTCACAAGGGAATGAAGTAATATGCTGGAAATCACCAACTGGATGGAGAAATACGGAAGAATGGTGTGAGCGCTGTACCCAGTCTTGGCAGACAAAAGAATGGATATAGGAGTAAAGAAAGTAATTTTTGAAAGTACTCTAACCTCAATTTTGTAATATGGAACGGAGACTTGGAGTGCGACAACAAGAGAAGAAAGCAGAATTCAAGCAACAGAGATGAGGGTGTTGCGTTTGATGGTGGGAAGAACCAGGAAGAAGAGGATAAGAATCGAAAGAATTAGATTAAGTATAGGGGTTGAACCAATTAATCAAAAGATAGATGTAGCAAGACTGAGATGGTTGGGACACGTGTGGAGGATGCAGGAGGGGAGAGAGACTAGAGGGAGGTGAGAGTGCAGGCCAAGATTAAGAAGACCGAGAGGGAGACAAATGAGAGATGAAAATGTAGTCAGTTCGGGATTCCACTCAAGGCGCATCAGCTGCCTATGATGGAACAGTTGGTGGCAGATGGAATTATTTACGACAGATCTAGATAGAGAACGAGTGCTGGCCCCACTGACAGGCCCCTAGAGAGCCTTACTTGGATCTGATATATATATATATATATATATATATATATATATATATATATATATATATATATATATATATATATATATATATATATATATATATATATATATATATATATATATATATTATATATTATATTTATTATTATATTATATATATATATTATATATATATATATTATATATATATATATATATATATATATATATATATATATATATATATATATATATATATATATATATATATATATATATATATATATATATATATATATATATATATATATATATATATATATAAAAAAATTAAGGCACCATCTACAATTTGTCATTTAGAAGGTCCCGACGACATTTTAGGGTAATGGGAGTGCCTGTGTTTGAAGGTGTGCCCGTACCCACCCAAATAATGAAGTTTAGCATCGATGAGAGGGGTGTAGGTACGATATCTACGAAATACGGTAAAAGGAAAACTTGCAAAATTCGATGAGTGACGTAGTAGGAGAGGGAACGTCATGGGTATGCTGGAAATCAAGAGGATTCAACCTTTCACGTTTGTACAAGTAATATGAAGAGGTTACGACGGAGTTTGAAACGCGACAACTGTGTGGCTATCACAACACTGGCATCTTAAGAGTACGGCCAACGCCAACTGGGCTAACAGTTCGGAGACTCCGATACAACCATCGGAAGGGTCCTACAGAGGCAGGCCACGGGCATCAACGGCCGTAGACGATAGATTTATACGGTTAATGGCAGTTCGTGATCGACATGCAACACCGCGTGACCGTGCCGAGCTGCAGGTTGTCTGTCAGACCCCTGTTAGCACGAATGCCATTCGACGTCGCCTTATGGAACATAAATTCCACCTACGGAGGCCGGCAAGATAGCCCATACTCACCAGGGAGTACCGAGGAGCAAGGATGGCTTTCACACAACAACACCTACATTGCGGCCCATGATTGGGCGAGT
>SEYY01022574.1:0-7500 GCA_009176605.1 Armadillidium nasatum
TTTATATTGAATTTATTCTTTTGTAATGATATTCTTTTGCAACCTACTCCTATAGATTTCTAACCATATTCACCATGCTAATTCTTTTTTACTTAAAATATATTAATGTACTATTTTTATTGATGAATTCATATAGCAGTTGTCTTTCCACTATATAACTTATCTGAACATACTTAACGTTGCGACTAATCTTTTACCTCACTAATATTACTACTATTTTCACCCAATTCATTTCTGCTGATTTACTGACATTACTTTGTAAAGTTCTTAAACTTTTCTCTTTAATACATAAGTATCTTTCGTTTTTTCCTTTATCTTTCTATTGGCGTTCTTCTTATGAAACACATTTAGATGTATTCAATTATTCCTTCATTTCTTCTGCATCATATCTAATCACTTAAATATTGCGTAGCCTTTATTCTAAGTAGTTATATTTTTGTGTGTGTGTTTTGTTTGTGTACATATTTCACTTTTATTTCAAAAATTTTAATTTTGTCCATTATTTACGCATACCGGATGTTTATAATGCATGGCTGCAAAGCCAGGAACCAAGTCTTATGACCAGAGCAGAAAACGTTTCAAGGGGATATAAAAAGACCCCTCCCCTCCCCTCCCCCAATAAAATAATTTCCATATTTGAAATTGCAAATGAAACTATAGTAGTAACAAGCATTTTTTAAAATTATACTTCTTGAATAAAATAATGACTTAATTATTCCTAAAACTGGAAGGAGCACGAGCCTAGTAATTTTAAATTGAAGTCGGCATAGCAAGGTAATTTTAAAGGGATAGAGTTGGAGCCAGGGAATTTTAAAATTGTGGAGCCAGCAAAAATATTTGCTTTTATTATAAATGTGAACCTAATAATTAAGCATTTATCTAAATGTAAATATAATTAATTAAAAATTAGTGTTTTATCAATAATGTTTTGATTTCAAATCATATATTTATAATTTTTCTTTTTTGAGATGTGAAAATCACTCTTGCATTGTTTTCAGCAAATAAGTTAATAATTATTTTTTCATAGTGTCAACCCAAATGGTAGAGGCAGTATTTCAAGTATTGGTAGTGGTAATAGTGGAATATATCCAGTACTTCCCGAGAACTTAAGACCAAAGGTACCGTCTCGCCAAGCTCCTCTTCCACCAGGCATGGAAAGACCTCAATATTCAGAAAACTCATCTGACTCAATTTATGATTCGGCTCAGTCTTGTAAGTCTATTTATGTGCATTATTTGAAGAATATTTTTTTTAAGTAGTTTCTGGATGCCTATAAATTGGTGTATATTGAATTAATTGTAGGTAATATTTTCAATCTCTGTGATCATTTAAAAGGATCCTTTTTTTAAAATAAATGATTATTATCCCACCTTTTTTTCATAACAATAATAATAATAATATATATCATCTAATAATAACAATATCAACTATATCAGTATTTTACAATATTTACATACCTTAAGTGTTTTATAAAGGAGAGAACTTGTTTCACAATTAAACCTCTACAATTATTTTAAAACTGGGTTTTAAAATTAGTTGATTTAATATAGACTGGTATTACACAATATATATCATTCAACTTTTAATATACTGTTGCTTAGATAGAGAGCTTCATATAAAGATTGAGAATACCAAGAAACTTTGTTAAAAAACTAAATAAAGTTGTAAAGAAATTTAAATATTATATATATATATATATATATATATATATATAATATATATATATATATATATATATATATATATATATATATATATATATATATATATAATATTATATATATATATATATATATATATATATATAATAAATAATAAAAGGTCTGGTTTACAAAAAAATCCAATACTAAGTTTTCAATTAAGTGTTGAAATTTTTTTGATTTTGCAATGTTCCTATGGTAATTGAAATATTTGGAATTTTAAATATATCATGTATGTCAAGTAGAAAATATTTGGGGTATTTATTGGTTCTCTTTATTCATCAGTACATGGGGCACCCTCTAAACACAAGGAGCGCTTTGTTTTAACATGAATTTTGTGCAGAGATTAGTAACTTCATCGGGCATGCTTTTTGTGGTGCCTATTTTCCAGCCACATTTGCTCTGTATAGTTCCTTACTTCCTATAGTTTTTCCTGCTGTACATAATCTTCAGCACTTTATACTCTGTGTGTGCACTTACCTGAGAGATTTGCATTGCAATTAAGGTAGGCTGGACTTACTTCTGTTTTTTCCTTCGGCCCGTCTTTGAAAAGTGCTGTTTTCGTAATTGGTGGTATCTTTTTTTTTTAAATTGAAAAACAATATAATCGTAGAAATTAACATGAGAATTTCCCTTTTATTTTTATTTTTTTTTATTTGGCCACTATGACTTTGAAGTCTTTAATATAACGTACCTTCAAAGATTAACAGTCGTACTAGAGGCAGACCAACACTTTATTTTTGATGTTTAAATACAGTGCAAATATTTTAAGGACAGAGCAACCACATTTTGAATTATTTTAGAAAAATCTTAGTTATGAACAAAACAAAATCAGTGCAGCAGTCTTCAGTCTTCAAATTAAATCCGGATAAGGCTTAACTTTTCAAAATTTCAGAGCTATTTTTTTGCTTCTGCAATATCATAAATTTTTTTTTTTTTTAATTTTCAGCAATCTCGGGAATTCCTTTTATTTTGAATAAAAAATATGTAGAGAATTCTTTAGAAGAAGAAAATGCTTCAACAAACTTCAAGAGTAGGCAACAAATAGAAGATGAGGTATATATTCTACTATATATATATATATATATATATATATATATATATATATATATATATATATATATATATATATATATATATATATATATATATATATATATATATATATATATATATATATATATATATATATATAGTTGGTAATTGCCCCTTAACTTATTTCTTTTGCACTGCCTATCTTCGGTAGGTGTATTGTCAAAGGAATTGAATTGGATGTTTTATCTGATTAAATAGAGGTACAAAGTACAAGAGAATGTGAGTTTGATTGTAAAATCATTTCAGCTCAAATCAGTGAGTGTTTGAACTGGTTGTGGACATAAGTTAAAAGAAACCTATACAATCGGATCAGACTTTCTATGTAGAAAACAAATATGAAGAATGTGAGTTTTTAAATGTTGGAGAGGATGTTCTGTCTTACATATTGTCAGTGTTTTGAAATGATGTGTAAGTGTCAAGTTAAAGTAATAATGCACCTTGCCACAAATTGTAAATTTACAGGAAAACTCCTATGATCACCAATTTTTTATGTCAATCCTGTTAGCTGAATTTGGGCATTCAAACCCAAACAATTAACGTGAGCTTAAAACATGTTATCCATTGAGCAATATATAATATATATATATATATATATATATATATATATATATATATATATATATATATATATATATATATATATATATATATATATATATATATATATATATATATATATATATATATATATATATATATATATATATATTATATTATATATATAGGACCGACCGGGGCCCCGGCCCCGGCCAACCCCGGCCATTTTTACTGGCCCCGGCCCCGGCTAAAAATCAGGGAAAACCCGGGGTTGCCAAATTAAAATAGGAAATTATACTTGAGGGGACAATACAATTTCAAATTTTTTTTTTTTTTAATTTTCAGCCGATTCTCTTGAAATTTTCAGTGTATATAGCTTTTTTCTTTTTCTAGTGTTTTCCTGAGTCTATAACTATTTTTTTTTTTTTTTTTTTTTTTTTTTAAATTTGACCCTTTTCAAATGAATGACGAGGCCAAACCACTTTTCGGAATGACCTGAAATTTGTACTGTATATTTAGAATTCTATTGGCAACAAAAACTTGTTACAGACTTTTGTTCCTAGAGTTACAGGAAAAATGTTATAAGCCAAAAACTTAACTATTAAAAAAAAAATCCACCTTTTCGGACAAAAAAAAATGAAACAAAAAAACTACAACCATAACATTTATTTTTGGTGGGTGTATAGAGGAGGGATGGGGATACAAATTCCTCTCTATTCTTTATTCAATGCGATTCGTTGGTTTAGAGATATAGCATTGAAGACAGTCAATTTTTTGACCAAATTTCATAAATTCCCAAAGTTTTTTAGGCTATTTCTCTCTTCAAACAAATAGCATTTAATATATATATATATATATATATATATATATATATATATATATATATATATATATATATATATATATATATATATATATATATATATATAATTTTTTGTGAGCAAAGGTCGGAGGCCCACCAAATTCCACCAGAATTGGGAACATTATGGATCTGGTCGCTAATGGCTGACGTGACCCGACACACGGCAATTGAAAATGTGCAAATCAAAAGAAGTTGGGAAAATAGATAAAGGGAGTATGTTCCAGACTTTACCAGTAGAGTACATGTAAGAGTGAGCACAGCGGTTAAGTCTGTGGTCAGAGAGTTGGACAGAGAAAAGCTGTTTAGACTATGTAGAAAGTGTTGAATGTAGCACCTTCTCAGGTTTTCTCAATGGAGGAGGTATGCGACGAGAGTGTTCAGAAGAGCAGTGTCCGTTGTAATAGCGATAGTATAAAGAAAGTGACGCAACAATTCGACGGGCAGAAAGAGATTGGAGAGAGTTAGTAAGAGCAAAAGAGTTTATAAGATGAAAGGCCCTAGACTCCACCTTTTCGAGAAGAGCTGTATTTGTGGAACCACCCCAGATGTGCGAGGCGTACCCCATACAGGGGCGAACAACACCCCTATACAGAGCAAGCAACTTGGGATAGTTGTAAAAAAACCACGAAGGCGCCTCAGAACACGTCCAACCTCTTAGAAGCTTGATTTAGAAAGAGAAGTAATGTGATCTCTTCCAAGAAAGATCACGAAGAAAAAGAAACATCGAGAGATTCTGAAAGACAGATGAAGGTTTGAGTTGTGTGTTTTCGAAGAAGATATCATAGTTGTGTGGAAGATTGTGTCGAGTAGAGAGATGGAGAGGAATTGAGTTTTTGAGGCATTGAAAATCGATTATGCATATTTCTCTCTCCACCAGCTTTTGAAATACCAGAAAGTATCAGAGGTCAGTTGCTCCCAAGGCCATCCTTCCTTGAATCGTATCAACTGCTGTTGGGAGACGTCTTTCAAATTGAAAAGAGTAATTGAAGGGTTGGAATCATCGGCATATGGAGTGTATAGGAGACGAAGTAATAGAGAGAAGATCATTAATGAAAAACTGAGAAAAGAGTTGGAGATACAGGACAGATCCTTGAGGAACACCACTATTTAATAGATTTATAGGAAGAACGGTGGCCGTCTACAATAACTGCTATAGAACGACCAGTAAAGGAAATAAGGCCACAGAGAGAGGATGAGATTCCGAAAGAGGGAAGTTTGGAAATCAAAACTTTGTGACAGACTCTATCGAAAGCTTTTGATATGTCTAGCGCCACAGCGAAAGATTCACCGAAATGCCGAAGAGCGGAGGATCAAGAGTCAGAAAGTAGGGAAAGAAGATCACCAGTAGAACGTTCTTTACGAAAGCCATACTGGCGATCAGAGATAAGATTAGAAGAATTAAGGTGTTTCCAAATTTTCCTGTTAAGGAATTTTTTTCGGAGAAAATCCATATAATCATTAATTTAAGTGAATTTTGGCTATTCTACGCCTTTCTTATAATTAAATAAACCTCAATTAAATTTATATCTAATTTTTTTTTAAGTAAAATTTCAGTGCTTTTGACCTCTTTACAATTTTTAGGCAACCCCGGCCAGAACCCCGGCCCCGGCCAAATTTGGGTGACCCCGGCCCCGGCCAAATTCCAGCCCCGGTCGGTCCCTATATATATATATATATATATATATATATATATATATATATATATATATATATATATATATATATATATATATATAATATATATATATATATATATATATTATATATATATATATATAATATATTATATACTCTTGTGGGAAAAGCCAGAGGCCCATATGGAATACACCAAAGTTTGGAAGTTCAAATCAAGGGTTGTAAAATTAACACAACACGTGTCGTTTGAGAGTGTTTAAGTCATAAGAAGTTGGGGAAAAATAGAGGAAGGAAGTTTGTTCTATATTTTAACAGTACCATACATGTAAAAATAAACATATTGGTTAAGTTTGATGTCAGAGTTAAACAGAGAAAGAATGAGATATGATTGACAAGTCGCAAGAGCTCTAAGAGAAGGAGGTATGAAATTTTACAGTTTGTAAGATGAATGTTTGTTGTAATAGCATAAGGAGAGTGATGCAATAGTTTGAAGGGAGGAAAAAGATTGGAAAGAGTCTGTTAAAGTATAGAATTAATAAAGTATAAGGCCTTTGTCTCCACCCTTTCAAAAAATGCTTAGTGAATGAAAGCACCCAATATATGTGATGCATACTATGTATAAGTGCTGTAAAATACCCCTATACAAAATAAGCAACTTGAGTGGTGTGAAGAAGTTCTGACAATGCTTCAGAGCACCTAATCTCTTAGAATCTTTTTTAGTTCTAGAAGTAATGTCATCCTTCCCTTAAAGATCACAAGAAAAGGAAATTCGAGGAATGTTAACAGGAGAAGGCTTGAGTTGTGTGTTTTCAAAAATATTCATGAAGGAACTGAGTTGAGGAGGCATTGAAAGCAACCATGTTTTCTCTTCTTCAGCCTTCCTAGCAGTGGCTATTTGAGGTTGAGTAGAATGGGACGGGACGTCTTTCAAAGTGATAGGATATTATATATATATATATATATATATATATATATATATATATATATATATAATATATATTATATATATATATATATATATATATATATATATATATATATATATATATATATATATATATATATATATATATATATATATATATATATATATATATATATATATATATATATATATATATATATATATATATATATATATATATATATATATATATATATATATATATTATATATATATATATATATATATATATATATATATATATATATATATATATATATAATATATATATATATATATATATATATATAACACATACATACCATGAAAATTAGCAACGGGAAAATACTAGAGACTCACATGTAATTAATATGAGTTAGATAAGTATTTAATCGAGGCCGATTACATGTCCGAATTCACATCGTATGAAAGTTTTAAAATACCGAGAGGGGAAAACAGAATGAAGAATGCTTTTGACATTACCTTTAGAGCACAATACATGAAAATTGTGCATAGTGGTTAAGTATTAGTCCACAGAAATTAACAGAATACATATAAGACAATGTAGAAGGAGTAGTCGCAGGAGCTCTCCTCTAAGAAGAAGATATGAGACTAGAGAGTTCAGAAGATTAGTGTTCGTTATAATAGTGGTCTTGTATAAGATATATGTTGTCACAATTCGATTACTATAAAGAGAGAGAGAGTGAAGTTAATTGGAGAGATAAAGT